>CAWUFN010000015.1:0-31968 GCA_963921415.1 Pyrausta despicata
CTTAGGCTTTTCCATAGCGAACCGAGGTGTTGAGCCAAGTCACTGTTTTAGTACAAAGCATACATTTTCAATACTGAAAACTGAAATATTGACGTAATTAGCGCTTCTATATTTTTCTAATTAGTAGTTTCTGACCGTATATAGCAAAAGAAGCGATAAAATATATATATTTACTTAATTTTCGGCGTTTTTCAGGAAATTGACTTTGTCTCATACAAAATTATATCGAAATTTTTCCAAGTGTTTTATCGTTGATCGATTTTCGAAATTTTTTGTTTCCACATTGTAGTGTCCGTTATTTCAAGCCTACCTGCGTTGTTTGCAGCGCGCTCCGACGCGTAGTTCCTGAAATAAATAAAATTTAAGCATTAAAAACATAGTAAATTTCAGTTTTTCAGTCCTACTGAAAATTTTTGTTTGACAACCCTGTGTGCTTTGTTCGGAGATATTCTTCGCCCCGCCGAGACCAATCCGTAGACACCGCATTTGCACCCCTACGACCAACGGAAGGGCTGAAATTCGCGAAACTTAGGCTTTTCCATAGCGAACCGAGGTGTTGAGCCAAGTCACTGTTTTAGTACAAAGCATACATTTTCAATACTGAAAACTGAAATATTGACGTAATTAGCGCTTCTATATTTTTCTAATTAGTAGTTTCTGACCGTATATAGCAAAAGAAGCGATAAAATATATATATTTACTTAATTTTCGGCGTTTTTCAGGAAATTGACTTTGTCTCATACAAAATTATATCGAAATTTTTCCAAGTGTTTTATCGTTGATCGATTTTCGAAATTTTTTGTTTCCACATTGTAGTGTCCGTTATTTCAAGCCTACCTGCGTTGTTTGCAGCGCGCTCCGACGCGTAGTTCCTGAAATAAATAAAATTTAAGCATTAAAAACATAGTAAATTTCAGTTTTTCAGTCCTACTGAAAATTTTTGTTTGACAACCCTGTGTGCTTTGTTCGGAGATATTCTTCGCCCCGCCGAGACCAATCCGTAGACACCGCATTTGCACCCCTACGACCAACGGAAGGGCTGAAATTCGCGAAACTTAGGCTTTTCCATAGCGAACCGAGGTGTTGAGCCAAGTCACTGTTTTAGTACAAAGCATACATTTTCAATACTGAAAACT
This sequence comes from Pyrausta despicata, assembly GCA_963921415.1. Taxonomy (NCBI): domain Eukaryota; kingdom Metazoa; phylum Arthropoda; class Insecta; order Lepidoptera; family Crambidae; genus Pyrausta; species Pyrausta despicata. The sequence continues at coordinate 1,137 of CAWUFN010000015.1, forward strand.
GAAATATTGACGTAATTAGCGCTTCTATATTTTTCTAATTAGTAGTTTCTGACCGTATATAGCAAAAGAAGCGATAAAATATATATATTTACTTAATTTTCGGCGTTTTTCAGGAAATTGACTTTGTCTCATACAAAATTATATCGAAATTTTTCCAAGTGTTTTATCGTTGATCGATTTTCGAAATTTTTTGTTTCCACATTGTAGTGTCCGTTATTTCAAGCCTACCTGCGTTGTTTGCAGCGCGCTCCGACGCGTAGTTCCTGAAATAAATAAAATTTAAGCATTAAAAACATAGTAAATTTCAGTTTTTCAGTCCTACTGAAAATTTTTGTTTGACAACCCTGTGTGCTTTGTTCGGAGATATTCTTCGCCCCGCCGAGACCAATCCGTAGACACCGCATTTGCACCCCTACGACCAACGGAAGGGCTGAAATTCGCGAAACTTAGGCTTTTCCATAGCGAACCGAGGTGTTGAGCCAAGTCACTGTTTTAGTACAAAGCATACATTTTCAATACTGAAAACTGAAATATTGACGTAATTAGCGCTTCTATATTTTTCTAATTAGTAGTTTCTGACCGTATATAGCAAAAGAAGCGATAAAATATATATATTTACTTAATTTTCGGCGTTTTTCAGGAAATTGACTTTGTCTCATACAAAATTATATCGAAATTTTTCCAAGTGTTTTATCGTTGATCGATTTTCGAAATTTTTTGTTTCCACATTGTAGTGTCCGTTATTTCAAGCCTACCTGCGTTGTTTGCAGCGCGCTCCGACGCGTAGTTCCTGAAATAAATAAAATTTAAGCATTAAAAACATAGTAAATTTCAGTTTTTCAGTCCTACTGAAAATTTTTGTTTGACAACCCTGTGTGCTTTGTTCGGAGATATTCTTCGCCCCGCCGAGACCAATCCGTAGACACCGCATTTGCACCCCTACGACCAACGGAAGGGCTGAAATTCGCGAAACTTAGGCTTTTCCATAGCGAACCGAGGTGTTGAGCCAAGTCACTGTTTTAGTACAAAGCATACATTTTCAATACTGAAAACTGAAATATTGACGTAATTAGCGCTTCTATATTTTTCTAATTAGTAGTTTCTGACCGTATATAGCAAAAGAAGCGATAAAATATATATATTTACTTAATTTTCGGCGTTTTTCAGGAAATTGACTTTGTCTCATACAAAATTATATCGAAATTTTTCCAAGTGTTTTATCGTTGATCGATTTTCGAAATTTTTTGTTTCCACATTGTAGTGTCCGTTATTTCAAGCCTACCTGCGTTGTTTGCAGCGCGCTCCGACGCGTAGTTCCTGAAATAAATAAAATTTAAGCATTAAAAACATAGTAAATTTCAGTTTTTCAGTCCTACTGAAAATTTTTGTTTGACAACCCTGTGTGCTTTGTTCGGAGATATTCTTCGCCCCGCCGAGACCAATCCGTAGACACCGCATTTGCACCCCTACGACCAACGGAAGGGCTGAAATTCGCGAAACTTAGGCTTTTCCATAGCGAACCGAGGTGTTGAGCCAAGTCACTGTTTTAGTACAAAGCATACATTTTCAATACTGAAAACTGAAATATTGACGTAATTAGCGCTTCTATATTTTTCTAATTAGTAGTTTCTGACCGTATATAGCAAAAGAAGCGATAAAATATATATATTTACTTAATTTTCGGCGTTTTTCAGGAAATTGACTTTGTCTCATACAAAATTATATCGAAATTTTTCCAAGTGTTTTATCGTTGATCGATTTTCGAAATTTTTTGTTTCCACATTGTAGTGTCCGTTATTTCAAGCCTACCTGCGTTGTTTGCAGCGCGCTCCGACGCGTAGTTCCTGAAATAAATAAAATTTAAGCATTAAAAACATAGTAAATTTCAGTTTTTCAGTCCTACTGAAAATTTTTGTTTGACAACCCTGTGTGCTTTGTTCGGAGATATTCTTCGCCCCGCCGAGACCAATCCGTAGACACCGCATTTGCACCCCTACGACCAACGGAAGGGCTGAAATTCGCGAAACTTAGGCTTTTCCATAGCGAACCGAGGTGTTGAGCCAAGTCACTGTTTTAGTACAAAGCATACATTTTCAATACTGAAAACTGAAATATTGACGTAATTAGCGCTTCTATATTTTTCTAATTAGTAGTTTCTGACCGTATATAGCAAAAGAAGCGATAAAATATATATATTTACTTAATTTTCGGCGTTTTTCAGGAAATTGACTTTGTCTCATACAAAATTATATCGAAATTTTTCCAAGTGTTTTATCGTTGATCGATTTTCGAAATTTTTTGTTTCCACATTGTAGTGTCCGTTATTTCAAGCCTACCTGCGTTGTTTGCAGCGCGCTCCGACGCGTAGTTCCTGAAATAAATAAAATTTAAGCATTAAAAACATAGTAAATTTCAGTTTTTCAGTCCTACTGAAAATTTTTGTTTGACAACCCTGTGTGCTTTGTTCGGAGATATTCTTCGCCCCGCCGAGACCAATCCGTAGACACCGCATTTGCACCCCTACGACCAACGGAAGGGCTGAAATTCGCGAAACTTAGGCTTTTCCATAGCGAACCGAGGTGTTGAGCCAAGTCACTGTTTTAGTACAAAGCATACATTTTCAATACTGAAAACTGAAATATTGACGTAATTAGCGCTTCTATATTTTTCTAATTAGTAGTTTCTGACCGTATATAGCAAAAGAAGCGATAAAATATATATATTTACTTAATTTTCGGCGTTTTTCAGGAAATTGACTTTGTCTCATACAAAATTATATCGAAATTTTTCCAAGTGTTTTATCGTTGATCGATTTTCGAAATTTTTTGTTTCCACATTGTAGTGTCCGTTATTTCAAGCCTACCTGCGTTGTTTGCAGCGCGCTCCGACGCGTAGTTCCTGAAATAAATAAAATTTAAGCATTAAAAACATAGTAAATTTCAGTTTTTCAGTCCTACTGAAAATTTTTGTTTGACAACCCTGTGTGCTTTGTTCGGAGATATTCTTCGCCCCGCCGAGACCAATCCGTAGACACCGCATTTGCACCCCTACGACCAACGGAAGGGCTGAAATTCGCGAAACTTAGGCTTTTCCATAGCGAACCGAGGTGTTGAGCCAAGTCACTGTTTTAGTACAAAGCATACATTTTCAATACTGAAAACTGAAATATTGACGTAATTAGCGCTTCTATATTTTTCTAATTAGTAGTTTCTGACCGTATATAGCAAAAGAAGCGATAAAATATATATATTTACTTAATTTTCGGCGTTTTTCAGGAAATTGACTTTGTCTCATACAAAATTATATCGAAATTTTTCCAAGTGTTTTATCGTTGATCGATTTTCGAAATTTTTTGTTTCCACATTGTAGTGTCCGTTATTTCAAGCCTACCTGCGTTGTTTGCAGCGCGCTCCGACGCGTAGTTCCTGAAATAAATAAAATTTAAGCATTAAAAACATAGTAAATTTCAGTTTTTCAGTCCTACTGAAAATTTTTGTTTGACAACCCTGTGTGCTTTGTTCGGAGATATTCTTCGCCCCGCCGAGACCAATCCGTAGACACCGCATTTGCACCCCTACGACCAACGGAAGGGCTGAAATTCGCGAAACTTAGGCTTTTCCATAGCGAACCGAGGTGTTGAGCCAAGTCACTGTTTTAGTACAAAGCATACATTTTCAATACTGAAAACTGAAATATTGACGTAATTAGCGCTTCTATATTTTTCTAATTAGTAGTTTCTGACCGTATATAGCAAAAGAAGCGATAAAATATATATATTTACTTAATTTTCGGCGTTTTTCAGGAAATTGACTTTGTCTCATACAAAATTATATCGAAATTTTTCCAAGTGTTTTATCGTTGATCGATTTTCGAAATTTTTTGTTTCCACATTGTAGTGTCCGTTATTTCAAGCCTACCTGCGTTGTTTGCAGCGCGCTCCGACGCGTAGTTCCTGAAATAAATAAAATTTAAGCATTAAAAACATAGTAAATTTCAGTTTTTCAGTCCTACTGAAAATTTTTGTTTGACAACCCTGTGTGCTTTGTTCGGAGATATTCTTCGCCCCGCCGAGACCAATCCGTAGACACCGCATTTGCACCCCTACGACCAACGGAAGGGCTGAAATTCGCGAAACTTAGGCTTTTCCATAGCGAACCGAGGTGTTGAGCCAAGTCACTGTTTTAGTACAAAGCATACATTTTCAATACTGAAAACTGAAATATTGACGTAATTAGCGCTTCTATATTTTTCTAATTAGTAGTTTCTGACCGTATATAGCAAAAGAAGCGATAAAATATATATATTTACTTAATTTTCGGCGTTTTTCAGGAAATTGACTTTGTCTCATACAAAATTATATCGAAATTTTTCCAAGTGTTTTATCGTTGATCGATTTTCGAAATTTTTTGTTTCCACATTGTAGTGTCCGTTATTTCAAGCCTACCTGCGTTGTTTGCAGCGCGCTCCGACGCGTAGTTCCTGAAATAAATAAAATTTAAGCATTAAAAACATAGTAAATTTCAGTTTTTCAGTCCTACTGAAAATTTTTGTTTGACAACCCTGTGTGCTTTGTTCGGAGATATTCTTCGCCCCGCCGAGACCAATCCGTAGACACCGCATTTGCACCCCTACGACCAACGGAAGGGCTGAAATTCGCGAAACTTAGGCTTTTCCATAGCGAACCGAGGTGTTGAGCCAAGTCACTGTTTTAGTACAAAGCATACATTTTCAATACTGAAAACTGAAATATTGACGTAATTAGCGCTTCTATATTTTTCTAATTAGTAGTTTCTGACCGTATATAGCAAAAGAAGCGATAAAATATATATATTTACTTAATTTTCGGCGTTTTTCAGGAAATTGACTTTGTCTCATACAAAATTATATCGAAATTTTTCCAAGTGTTTTATCGTTGATCGATTTTCGAAATTTTTTGTTTCCACATTGTAGTGTCCGTTATTTCAAGCCTACCTGCGTTGTTTGCAGCGCGCTCCGACGCGTAGTTCCTGAAATAAATAAAATTTAAGCATTAAAAACATAGTAAATTTCAGTTTTTCAGTCCTACTGAAAATTTTTGTTTGACAACCCTGTGTGCTTTGTTCGGAGATATTCTTCGCCCCGCCGAGACCAATCCGTAGACACCGCATTTGCACCCCTACGACCAACGGAAGGGCTGAAATTCGCGAAACTTAGGCTTTTCCATAGCGAACCGAGGTGTTGAGCCAAGTCACTGTTTTAGTACAAAGCATACATTTTCAATACTGAAAACTGAAATATTGACGTAATTAGCGCTTCTATATTTTTCTAATTAGTAGTTTCTGACCGTATATAGCAAAAGAAGCGATAAAATATATATATTTACTTAATTTTCGGCGTTTTTCAGGAAATTGACTTTGTCTCATACAAAATTATATCGAAATTTTTCCAAGTGTTTTATCGTTGATCGATTTTCGAAATTTTTTGTTTCCACATTGTAGTGTCCGTTATTTCAAGCCTACCTGCGTTGTTTGCAGCGCGCTCCGACGCGTAGTTCCTGAAATAAATAAAATTTAAGCATTAAAAACATAGTAAATTTCAGTTTTTCAGTCCTACTGAAAATTTTTGTTTGACAACCCTGTGTGCTTTGTTCGGAGATATTCTTCGCCCCGCCGAGACCAATCCGTAGACACCGCATTTGCACCCCTACGACCAACGGAAGGGCTGAAATTCGCGAAACTTAGGCTTTTCCATAGCGAACCGAGGTGTTGAGCCAAGTCACTGTTTTAGTACAAAGCATACATTTTCAATACTGAAAACTGAAATATTGACGTAATTAGCGCTTCTATATTTTTCTAATTAGTAGTTTCTGACCGTATATAGCAAAAGAAGCGATAAAATATATATATTTACTTAATTTTCGGCGTTTTTCAGGAAATTGACTTTGTCTCATACAAAATTATATCGAAATTTTTCCAAGTGTTTTATCGTTGATCGATTTTCGAAATTTTTTGTTTCCACATTGTAGTGTCCGTTATTTCAAGCCTACCTGCGTTGTTTGCAGCGCGCTCCGACGCGTAGTTCCTGAAATAAATAAAATTTAAGCATTAAAAACATAGTAAATTTCAGTTTTTCAGTCCTACTGAAAATTTTTGTTTGACAACCCTGTGTGCTTTGTTCGGAGATATTCTTCGCCCCGCCGAGACCAATCCGTAGACACCGCATTTGCACCCCTACGACCAACGGAAGGGCTGAAATTCGCGAAACTTAGGCTTTTCCATAGCGAACCGAGGTGTTGAGCCAAGTCACTGTTTTAGTACAAAGCATACATTTTCAATACTGAAAACTGAAATATTGACGTAATTAGCGCTTCTATATTTTTCTAATTAGTAGTTTCTGACCGTATATAGCAAAAGAAGCGATAAAATATATATATTTACTTAATTTTCGGCGTTTTTCAGGAAATTGACTTTGTCTCATACAAAATTATATCGAAATTTTTCCAAGTGTTTTATCGTTGATCGATTTTCGAAATTTTTTGTTTCCACATTGTAGTGTCCGTTATTTCAAGCCTACCTGCGTTGTTTGCAGCGCGCTCCGACGCGTAGTTCCTGAAATAAATAAAATTTAAGCATTAAAAACATAGTAAATTTCAGTTTTTCAGTCCTACTGAAAATTTTTGTTTGACAACCCTGTGTGCTTTGTTCGGAGATATTCTTCGCCCCGCCGAGACCAATCCGTAGACACCGCATTTGCACCCCTACGACCAACGGAAGGGCTGAAATTCGCGAAACTTAGGCTTTTCCATAGCGAACCGAGGTGTTGAGCCAAGTCACTGTTTTAGTACAAAGCATACATTTTCAATACTGAAAACTGAAATATTGACGTAATTAGCGCTTCTATATTTTTCTAATTAGTAGTTTCTGACCGTATATAGCAAAAGAAGCGATAAAATATATATATTTACTTAATTTTCGGCGTTTTTCAGGAAATTGACTTTGTCTCATACAAAATTATATCGAAATTTTTCCAAGTGTTTTATCGTTGATCGATTTTCGAAATTTTTTGTTTCCACATTGTAGTGTCCGTTATTTCAAGCCTACCTGCGTTGTTTGCAGCGCGCTCCGACGCGTAGTTCCTGAAATAAATAAAATTTAAGCATTAAAAACATAGTAAATTTCAGTTTTTCAGTCCTACTGAAAATTTTTGTTTGACAACCCTGTGTGCTTTGTTCGGAGATATTCTTCGCCCCGCCGAGACCAATCCGTAGACACCGCATTTGCACCCCTACGACCAACGGAAGGGCTGAAATTCGCGAAACTTAGGCTTTTCCATAGCGAACCGAGGTGTTGAGCCAAGTCACTGTTTTAGTACAAAGCATACATTTTCAATACTGAAAACTGAAATATTGACGTAATTAGCGCTTCTATATTTTTCTAATTAGTAGTTTCTGACCGTATATAGCAAAAGAAGCGATAAAATATATATATTTACTTAATTTTCGGCGTTTTTCAGGAAATTGACTTTGTCTCATACAAAATTATATCGAAATTTTTCCAAGTGTTTTATCGTTGATCGATTTTCGAAATTTTTTGTTTCCACATTGTAGTGTCCGTTATTTCAAGCCTACCTGCGTTGTTTGCAGCGCGCTCCGACGCGTAGTTCCTGAAATAAATAAAATTTAAGCATTAAAAACATAGTAAATTTCAGTTTTTCAGTCCTACTGAAAATTTTTGTTTGACAACCCTGTGTGCTTTGTTCGGAGATATTCTTCGCCCCGCCGAGACCAATCCGTAGACACCGCATTTGCACCCCTACGACCAACGGAAGGGCTGAAATTCGCGAAACTTAGGCTTTTCCATAGCGAACCGAGGTGTTGAGCCAAGTCACTGTTTTAGTACAAAGCATACATTTTCAATACTGAAAACTGAAATATTGACGTAATTAGCGCTTCTATATTTTTCTAATTAGTAGTTTCTGACCGTATATAGCAAAAGAAGCGATAAAATATATATATTTACTTAATTTTCGGCGTTTTTCAGGAAATTGACTTTGTCTCATACAAAATTATATCGAAATTTTTCCAAGTGTTTTATCGTTGATCGATTTTCGAAATTTTTTGTTTCCACATTGTAGTGTCCGTTATTTCAAGCCTACCTGCGTTGTTTGCAGCGCGCTCCGACGCGTAGTTCCTGAAATAAATAAAATTTAAGCATTAAAAACATAGTAAATTTCAGTTTTTCAGTCCTACTGAAAATTTTTGTTTGACAACCCTGTGTGCTTTGTTCGGAGATATTCTTCGCCCCGCCGAGACCAATCCGTAGACACCGCATTTGCACCCCTACGACCAACGGAAGGGCTGAAATTCGCGAAACTTAGGCTTTTCCATAGCGAACCGAGGTGTTGAGCCAAGTCACTGTTTTAGTACAAAGCATACATTTTCAATACTGAAAACTGAAATATTGACGTAATTAGCGCTTCTATATTTTTCTAATTAGTAGTTTCTGACCGTATATAGCAAAAGAAGCGATAAAATATATATATTTACTTAATTTTCGGCGTTTTTCAGGAAATTGACTTTGTCTCATACAAAATTATATCGAAATTTTTCCAAGTGTTTTATCGTTGATCGATTTTCGAAATTTTTTGTTTCCACATTGTAGTGTCCGTTATTTCAAGCCTACCTGCGTTGTTTGCAGCGCGCTCCGACGCGTAGTTCCTGAAATAAATAAAATTTAAGCATTAAAAACATAGTAAATTTCAGTTTTTCAGTCCTACTGAAAATTTTTGTTTGACAACCCTGTGTGCTTTGTTCGGAGATATTCTTCGCCCCGCCGAGACCAATCCGTAGACACCGCATTTGCACCCCTACGACCAACGGAAGGGCTGAAATTCGCGAAACTTAGGCTTTTCCATAGCGAACCGAGGTGTTGAGCCAAGTCACTGTTTTAGTACAAAGCATACATTTTCAATACTGAAAACTGAAATATTGACGTAATTAGCGCTTCTATATTTTTCTAATTAGTAGTTTCTGACCGTATATAGCAAAAGAAGCGATAAAATATATATATTTACTTAATTTTCGGCGTTTTTCAGGAAATTGACTTTGTCTCATACAAAATTATATCGAAATTTTTCCAAGTGTTTTATCGTTGATCGATTTTCGAAATTTTTTGTTTCCACATTGTAGTGTCCGTTATTTCAAGCCTACCTGCGTTGTTTGCAGCGCGCTCCGACGCGTAGTTCCTGAAATAAATAAAATTTAAGCATTAAAAACATAGTAAATTTCAGTTTTTCAGTCCTACTGAAAATTTTTGTTTGACAACCCTGTGTGCTTTGTTCGGAGATATTCTTCGCCCCGCCGAGACCAATCCGTAGACACCGCATTTGCACCCCTACGACCAACGGAAGGGCTGAAATTCGCGAAACTTAGGCTTTTCCATAGCGAACCGAGGTGTTGAGCCAAGTCACTGTTTTAGTACAAAGCATACATTTTCAATACTGAAAACTGAAATATTGACGTAATTAGCGCTTCTATATTTTTCTAATTAGTAGTTTCTGACCGTATATAGCAAAAGAAGCGATAAAATATATATATTTACTTAATTTTCGGCGTTTTTCAGGAAATTGACTTTGTCTCATACAAAATTATATCGAAATTTTTCCAAGTGTTTTATCGTTGATCGATTTTCGAAATTTTTTGTTTCCACATTGTAGTGTCCGTTATTTCAAGCCTACCTGCGTTGTTTGCAGCGCGCTCCGACGCGTAGTTCCTGAAATAAATAAAATTTAAGCATTAAAAACATAGTAAATTTCAGTTTTTCAGTCCTACTGAAAATTTTTGTTTGACAACCCTGTGTGCTTTGTTCGGAGATATTCTTCGCCCCGCCGAGACCAATCCGTAGACACCGCATTTGCACCCCTACGACCAACGGAAGGGCTGAAATTCGCGAAACTTAGGCTTTTCCATAGCGAACCGAGGTGTTGAGCCAAGTCACTGTTTTAGTACAAAGCATACATTTTCAATACTGAAAACTGAAATATTGACGTAATTAGCGCTTCTATATTTTTCTAATTAGTAGTTTCTGACCGTATATAGCAAAAGAAGCGATAAAATATATATATTTACTTAATTTTCGGCGTTTTTCAGGAAATTGACTTTGTCTCATACAAAATTATATCGAAATTTTTCCAAGTGTTTTATCGTTGATCGATTTTCGAAATTTTTTGTTTCCACATTGTAGTGTCCGTTATTTCAAGCCTACCTGCGTTGTTTGCAGCGCGCTCCGACGCGTAGTTCCTGAAATAAATAAAATTTAAGCATTAAAAACATAGTAAATTTCAGTTTTTCAGTCCTACTGAAAATTTTTGTTTGACAACCCTGTGTGCTTTGTTCGGAGATATTCTTCGCCCCGCCGAGACCAATCCGTAGACACCGCATTTGCACCCCTACGACCAACGGAAGGGCTGAAATTCGCGAAACTTAGGCTTTTCCATAGCGAACCGAGGTGTTGAGCCAAGTCACTGTTTTAGTACAAAGCATACATTTTCAATACTGAAAACTGAAATATTGACGTAATTAGCGCTTCTATATTTTTCTAATTAGTAGTTTCTGACCGTATATAGCAAAAGAAGCGATAAAATATATATATTTACTTAATTTTCGGCGTTTTTCAGGAAATTGACTTTGTCTCATACAAAATTATATCGAAATTTTTCCAAGTGTTTTATCGTTGATCGATTTTCGAAATTTTTTGTTTCCACATTGTAGTGTCCGTTATTTCAAGCCTACCTGCGTTGTTTGCAGCGCGCTCCGACGCGTAGTTCCTGAAATAAATAAAATTTAAGCATTAAAAACATAGTAAATTTCAGTTTTTCAGTCCTACTGAAAATTTTTGTTTGACAACCCTGTGTGCTTTGTTCGGAGATATTCTTCGCCCCGCCGAGACCAATCCGTAGACACCGCATTTGCACCCCTACGACCAACGGAAGGGCTGAAATTCGCGAAACTTAGGCTTTTCCATAGCGAACCGAGGTGTTGAGCCAAGTCACTGTTTTAGTACAAAGCATACATTTTCAATACTGAAAACTGAAATATTGACGTAATTAGCGCTTCTATATTTTTCTAATTAGTAGTTTCTGACCGTATATAGCAAAAGAAGCGATAAAATATATATATTTACTTAATTTTCGGCGTTTTTCAGGAAATTGACTTTGTCTCATACAAAATTATATCGAAATTTTTCCAAGTGTTTTATCGTTGATCGATTTTCGAAATTTTTTGTTTCCACATTGTAGTGTCCGTTATTTCAAGCCTACCTGCGTTGTTTGCAGCGCGCTCCGACGCGTAGTTCCTGAAATAAATAAAATTTAAGCATTAAAAACATAGTAAATTTCAGTTTTTCAGTCCTACTGAAAATTTTTGTTTGACAACCCTGTGTGCTTTGTTCGGAGATATTCTTCGCCCCGCCGAGACCAATCCGTAGACACCGCATTTGCACCCCTACGACCAACGGAAGGGCTGAAATTCGCGAAACTTAGGCTTTTCCATAGCGAACCGAGGTGTTGAGCCAAGTCACTGTTTTAGTACAAAGCATACATTTTCAATACTGAAAACTGAAATATTGACGTAATTAGCGCTTCTATATTTTTCTAATTAGTAGTTTCTGACCGTATATAGCAAAAGAAGCGATAAAATATATATATTTACTTAATTTTCGGCGTTTTTCAGGAAATTGACTTTGTCTCATACAAAATTATATCGAAATTTTTCCAAGTGTTTTATCGTTGATCGATTTTCGAAATTTTTTGTTTCCACATTGTAGTGTCCGTTATTTCAAGCCTACCTGCGTTGTTTGCAGCGCGCTCCGACGCGTAGTTCCTGAAATAAATAAAATTTAAGCATTAAAAACATAGTAAATTTCAGTTTTTCAGTCCTACTGAAAATTTTTGTTTGACAACCCTGTGTGCTTTGTTCGGAGATATTCTTCGCCCCGCCGAGACCAATCCGTAGACACCGCATTTGCACCCCTACGACCAACGGAAGGGCTGAAATTCGCGAAACTTAGGCTTTTCCATAGCGAACCGAGGTGTTGAGCCAAGTCACTGTTTTAGTACAAAGCATACATTTTCAATACTGAAAACTGAAATATTGACGTAATTAGCGCTTCTATATTTTTCTAATTAGTAGTTTCTGACCGTATATAGCAAAAGAAGCGATAAAATATATATATTTACTTAATTTTCGGCGTTTTTCAGGAAATTGACTTTGTCTCATACAAAATTATATCGAAATTTTTCCAAGTGTTTTATCGTTGATCGATTTTCGAAATTTTTTGTTTCCACATTGTAGTGTCCGTTATTTCAAGCCTACCTGCGTTGTTTGCAGCGCGCTCCGACGCGTAGTTCCTGAAATAAATAAAATTTAAGCATTAAAAACATAGTAAATTTCAGTTTTTCAGTCCTACTGAAAATTTTTGTTTGACAACCCTGTGTGCTTTGTTCGGAGATATTCTTCGCCCCGCCGAGACCAATCCGTAGACACCGCATTTGCACCCCTACGACCAACGGAAGGGCTGAAATTCGCGAAACTTAGGCTTTTCCATAGCGAACCGAGGTGTTGAGCCAAGTCACTGTTTTAGTACAAAGCATACATTTTCAATACTGAAAACTGAAATATTGACGTAATTAGCGCTTCTATATTTTTCTAATTAGTAGTTTCTGACCGTATATAGCAAAAGAAGCGATAAAATATATATATTTACTTAATTTTCGGCGTTTTTCAGGAAATTGACTTTGTCTCATACAAAATTATATCGAAATTTTTCCAAGTGTTTTATCGTTGATCGATTTTCGAAATTTTTTGTTTCCACATTGTAGTGTCCGTTATTTCAAGCCTACCTGCGTTGTTTGCAGCGCGCTCCGACGCGTAGTTCCTGAAATAAATAAAATTTAAGCATTAAAAACATAGTAAATTTCAGTTTTTCAGTCCTACTGAAAATTTTTGTTTGACAACCCTGTGTGCTTTGTTCGGAGATATTCTTCGCCCCGCCGAGACCAATCCGTAGACACCGCATTTGCACCCCTACGACCAACGGAAGGGCTGAAATTCGCGAAACTTAGGCTTTTCCATAGCGAACCGAGGTGTTGAGCCAAGTCACTGTTTTAGTACAAAGCATACATTTTCAATACTGAAAACTGAAATATTGACGTAATTAGCGCTTCTATATTTTTCTAATTAGTAGTTTCTGACCGTATATAGCAAAAGAAGCGATAAAATATATATATTTACTTAATTTTCGGCGTTTTTCAGGAAATTGACTTTGTCTCATACAAAATTATATCGAAATTTTTCCAAGTGTTTTATCGTTGATCGATTTTCGAAATTTTTTGTTTCCACATTGTAGTGTCCGTTATTTCAAGCCTACCTGCGTTGTTTGCAGCGCGCTCCGACGCGTAGTTCCTGAAATAAATAAAATTTAAGCATTAAAAACATAGTAAATTTCAGTTTTTCAGTCCTACTGAAAATTTTTGTTTGACAACCCTGTGTGCTTTGTTCGGAGATATTCTTCGCCCCGCCGAGACCAATCCGTAGACACCGCATTTGCACCCCTACGACCAACGGAAGGGCTGAAATTCGCGAAACTTAGGCTTTTCCATAGCGAACCGAGGTGTTGAGCCAAGTCACTGTTTTAGTACAAAGCATACATTTTCAATACTGAAAACTGAAATATTGACGTAATTAGCGCTTCTATATTTTTCTAATTAGTAGTTTCTGACCGTATATAGCAAAAGAAGCGATAAAATATATATATTTACTTAATTTTCGGCGTTTTTCAGGAAATTGACTTTGTCTCATACAAAATTATATCGAAATTTTTCCAAGTGTTTTATCGTTGATCGATTTTCGAAATTTTTTGTTTCCACATTGTAGTGTCCGTTATTTCAAGCCTACCTGCGTTGTTTGCAGCGCGCTCCGACGCGTAGTTCCTGAAATAAATAAAATTTAAGCATTAAAAACATAGTAAATTTCAGTTTTTCAGTCCTACTGAAAATTTTTGTTTGACAACCCTGTGTGCTTTGTTCGGAGATATTCTTCGCCCCGCCGAGACCAATCCGTAGACACCGCATTTGCACCCCTACGACCAACGGAAGGGCTGAAATTCGCGAAACTTAGGCTTTTCCATAGCGAACCGAGGTGTTGAGCCAAGTCACTGTTTTAGTACAAAGCATACATTTTCAATACTGAAAACTGAAATATTGACGTAATTAGCGCTTCTATATTTTTCTAATTAGTAGTTTCTGACCGTATATAGCAAAAGAAGCGATAAAATATATATATTTACTTAATTTTCGGCGTTTTTCAGGAAATTGACTTTGTCTCATACAAAATTATATCGAAATTTTTCCAAGTGTTTTATCGTTGATCGATTTTCGAAATTTTTTGTTTCCACATTGTAGTGTCCGTTATTTCAAGCCTACCTGCGTTGTTTGCAGCGCGCTCCGACGCGTAGTTCCTGAAATAAATAAAATTTAAGCATTAAAAACATAGTAAATTTCAGTTTTTCAGTCCTACTGAAAATTTTTGTTTGACAACCCTGTGTGCTTTGTTCGGAGATATTCTTCGCCCCGCCGAGACCAATCCGTAGACACCGCATTTGCACCCCTACGACCAACGGAAGGGCTGAAATTCGCGAAACTTAGGCTTTTCCATAGCGAACCGAGGTGTTGAGCCAAGTCACTGTTTTAGTACAAAGCATACATTTTCAATACTGAAAACTGAAATATTGACGTAATTAGCGCTTCTATATTTTTCTAATTAGTAGTTTCTGACCGTATATAGCAAAAGAAGCGATAAAATATATATATTTACTTAATTTTCGGCGTTTTTCAGGAAATCGACTTTGTCTCATACAAAATTATATCGAAATTTTTCCAAGTGTTTTATCGTTGATCGATTTTCGAAATTTTTTGTTTCCACATTGTAGTGTCCGTTATTTCAAGCCTACCTGCGTTGTTTGCAGCGCGCTCCGACGCGTAGTTCCTGAAATAAATAAAATTTAAGCATTAAAAACATAGTAAATTTCAGTTTTTCAGTCCTACTGAAAATTTTTGTTTGACAACCCTGTGTGCTTTGTTCGGAGATATTCTTCGCCCCGCCGAGACCAATCCGTAGACACCGCATTTGCACCCCTACGACCAACGGAAGGGCTGAAATTCGCGAAACTTAGGCTTTTCCATAGCGAACCGAGGTGTTGAGCCAAGTCACTGTTTTAGTACAAAGCATACATTTTCAATACTGAAAACTGAAATATTGACGTAATTAGCGCTTCTATATTTTTCTAATTAGTAGTTTCTGACCGTATATAGCAAAAGAAGCGATAAAATATATATATTTACTTAATTTTCGGCGTTTTTCAGGAAATTGACTTTGTCTCATACAAAATTATATCGAAATTTTTCCAAGTGTTTTATCGTTGATCGATTTTCGAAATTTTTTGTTTCCACATTGTAGTGTCCGTTATTTCAAGCCTACCTGCGTTGTTTGCAGCGCGCTCCGACGCGTAGTTCCTGAAATAAATAAAATTTAAGCATTAAAAACATAGTAAATTTCAGTTTTTCAGTCCTACTGAAAATTTTTGTTTGACAACCCTGTGTGCTTTGTTCGGAGATATTCTTCGCCCCGCCGAGACCAATCCGTAGACACCGCATTTGCACCCCTACGACCAACGGAAGGGCTGAAATTCGCGAAACTTAGGCTTTTCCATAGCGAACCGAGGTGTTGAGCCAAGTCACTGTTTTAGTACAAAGCATACATTTTCAATACTGAAAACTGAAATATTGACGTAATTAGCGCTTCTATATTTTTCTAATTAGTAGTTTCTGACCGTATATAGCAAAAGAAGCGATAAAATATATATATTTACTTAATTTTCGGCGTTTTTCAGGAAATCGACTTTGTCTCATACAAAATTATATCGAAATTTTTCCAAGTGTTTTATCGTTGATCGATTTTCGAAATTTTTTGTTTCCACATTGTAGTGTCCGTTATTTCAAGCCTACCTGCGTTGTTTGCAGCGCGCTCCGACGCGTAGTTCCTGAAATAAATAAAATTTAAGCATTAAAAACATAGTAAATTTCAGTTTTTCAGTCCTACTGAAAATTTTTGTTTGACAACCCTGTGTGCTTTGTTCGGAGATATTCTTCGCCCCGCCGAGACCAATCCGTAGACACCGCATTTGCACCCCTACGACCAACGGAAGGGCTGAAATTCGCGAAACTTAGGCTTTTCCATAGCGAACCGAGGTGTTGAGCCAAGTCACTGTTTTAGTACAAAGCATACATTTTCAATACTGAAAACTGAAATATTGACGTAATTAGCGCTTCTATATTTTTCTAATTAGTAGTTTCTGACCGTATATAGCAAAAGAAGCGATAAAATATATATATTTACTTAATTTTCGGCGTTTTTCAGGAAATTGACTTTGTCTCATACAAAATTATATCGAAATTTTTCCAAGTGTTTTATCGTTGATCGATTTTCGAAATTTTTTGTTTCCACATTGTAGTGTCCGTTATTTCAAGCCTACCTGCGTTGTTTGCAGCGCGCTCCGACGCGTAGTTCCTGAAATAAATAAAATTTAAGCATTAAAAACATAGTAAATTTCAGTTTTTCAGTCCTACTGAAAATTTTTGTTTGACAACCCTGTGTGCTTTGTTCGGAGATATTCTTCGCCCCGCCGAGACCAATCCGTAGACACCGCATTTGCACCCCTACGACCAACGGAAGGGCTGAAATTCGCGAAACTTAGGCTTTTCCATAGCGAACCGAGGTGTTGAGCCAAGTCACTGTTTTAGTACAAAGCATACATTTTCAATACTGAAAACTGAAATATTGACGTAATTAGCGCTTCTATATTTTTCTAATTAGTAGTTTCTGACCGTATATAGCAAAAGAAGCGATAAAATATATATATTTACTTAATTTTCGGCGTTTTTCAGGAAATTGACTTTGTCTCATACAAAATTATATCGAAATTTTTCCAAGTGTTTTATCGTTGATCGATTTTCGAAATTTTTTGTTTCCACATTGTAGTGTCCGTTATTTCAAGCCTACCTGCGTTGTTTGCAGCGCGCTCCGACGCGTAGTTCCTGAAATAAATAAAATTTAAGCATTAAAAACATAGTAAATTTCAGTTTTTCAGTCCTACTGAAAATTTTTGTTTGACAACCCTGTGTGCTTTGTTCGGAGATATTCTTCGCCCCGCCGAGACCAATCCGTAGACACCGCATTTGCACCCCTACGACCAACGGAAGGGCTGAAATTCGCGAAACTTAGGCTTTTCCATAGCGAACCGAGGTGTTGAGCCAAGTCACTGTTTTAGTACAAAGCATACATTTTCAATACTGAAAACTGAAATATTGACGTAATTAGCGCTTCTATATTTTTCTAATTAGTAGTTTCTGACCGTATATAGCAAAAGAAGCGATAAAATATATATATTTACTTAATTTTCGGCGTTTTTCAGGAAATTGACTTTGTCTCATACAAAATTATATCGAAATTTTTCCAAGTGTTTTATCGTTGATCGATTTTCGAAATTTTTTGTTTCCACATTGTAGTGTCCGTTATTTCAAGCCTACCTGCGTTGTTTGCAGCGCGCTCCGACGCGTAGTTCCTGAAATAAATAAAATTTAAGCATTAAAAACATAGTAAATTTCAGTTTTTCAGTCCTACTGAAAATTTTTGTTTGACAACCCTGTGTGCTTTGTTCGGAGATATTCTTCGCCCCGCCGAGACCAATCCGTAGACACCGCATTTGCACCCCTACGACCAACGGAAGGGCTGAAATTCGCGAAACTTAGGCTTTTCCATAGCGAACCGAGGTGTTGAGCCAAGTCACTGTTTTAGTACAAAGCATACATTTTCAATACTGAAAACTGAAATATTGACGTAATTAGCGCTTCTATATTTTTCTAATTAGTAGTTTCTGACCGTATATAGCAAAAGAAGCGATAAAATATATATATTTACTTAATTTTCGGCGTTTTTCAGGAAATTGACTTTGTCTCATACAAAATTATATCGAAATTTTTCCAAGTGTTTTATCGTTGATCGATTTTCGAAATTTTTTGTTTCCACATTGTAGTGTCCGTTATTTCAAGCCTACCTGCGTTGTTTGCAGCGCGCTCCGACGCGTAGTTCCTGAAATAAATAAAATTTAAGCATTAAAAACATAGTAAATTTCAGTTTTTCAGTCCTACTGAAAATTTTTGTTTGACAACCCTGTGTGCTTTGTTCGGAGATATTCTTCGCCCCGCCGAGACCAATCCGTAGACACCGCATTTGCACCCCTACGACCAACGGAAGGGCTGAAATTCGCGAAACTTAGGCTTTTCCATAGCGAACCGAGGTGTTGAGCCAAGTCACTGTTTTAGTACAAAGCATACATTTTCAATACTGAAAACTGAAATATTGACGTAATTAGCGCTTCTATATTTTTCTAATTAGTAGTTTCTGACCGTATATAGCAAAAGAAGCGATAAAATATATATATTTACTTAATTTTCGGCGTTTTTCAGGAAATTGACTTTGTCTCATACAAAATTATATCGAAATTTTTCCAAGTGTTTTATCGTTGATCGATTTTCGAAATTTTTTGTTTCCACATTGTAGTGTCCGTTATTTCAAGCCTACCTGCGTTGTTTGCAGCGCGCTCCGACGCGTAGTTCCTGAAATAAATAAAATTTAAGCATTAAAAACATAGTAAATTTCAGTTTTTCAGTCCTACTGAAAATTTTTGTTTGACAACCCTGTGTGCTTTGTTCGGAGATATTCTTCGCCCCGCCGAGACCAATCCGTAGACACCGCATTTGCACCCCTACGACCAACGGAAGGGCTGAAATTCGCGAAACTTAGGCTTTTCCATAGCGAACCGAGGTGTTGAGCCAAGTCACTGTTTTAGTACAAAGCATACATTTTCAATACTGAAAACTGAAATATTGACGTAATTAGCGCTTCTATATTTTTCTAATTAGTAGTTTCTGACCGTATATAGCAAAAGAAGCGATAAAATATATATATTTACTTAATTTTCGGCGTTTTTCAGGAAATTGACTTTGTCTCATACAAAATTATATCGAAATTTTTCCAAGTGTTTTATCGTTGATCGATTTTCGAAATTTTTTGTTTCCACATTGTAGTGTCCGTTATTTCAAGCCTACCTGCGTTGTTTGCAGCGCGCTCCGACGCGTAGTTCCTGAAATAAATAAAATTTAAGCATTAAAAACATAGTAAATTTCAGTTTTTCAGTCCTACTGAAAATTTTTGTTTGACAACCCTGTGTGCTTTGTTCGGAGATATTCTTCGCCCCGCCGAGACCAATCCGTAGACACCGCATTTGCACCCCTACGACCAACGGAAGGGCTGAAATTCGCGAAACTTAGGCTTTTCCATAGCGAACCGAGGTGTTGAGCCAAGTCACTGTTTTAGTACAAAGCATACATTTTCAATACTGAAAACTGAAATATTGACGTAATTAGCGCTTCTATATTTTTCTAATTAGTAGTTTCTGACCGTATATAGCAAAAGAAGCGATAAAATATATATATTTACTTAATTTTCGGCGTTTTTCAGGAAATTGACTTTGTCTCATACAAAATTATATCGAAATTTTTCCAAGTGTTTTATCGTTGATCGATTTTCGAAATTTTTTGTTTCCACATTGTAGTGTCCGTTATTTCAAGCCTACCTGCGTTGTTTGCAGCGCGCTCCGACGCGTAGTTCCTGAAATAAATAAAATTTAAGCATTAAAAACATAGTAAATTTCAGTTTTTCAGTCCTACTGAAAATTTTTGTTTGACAACCCTGTGTGCTTTGTTCGGAGATATTCTTCGCCCCGCCGAGACCAATCCGTAGACACCGCATTTGCACCCCTACGACCAACGGAAGGGCTGAAATTCGCGAAACTTAGGCTTTTCCATAGCGAACCGAGGTGTTGAGCCAAGTCACTGTTTTAGTACAAAGCATACATTTTCAATACTGAAAACTGAAATATTGACGTAATTAGCGCTTCTATATTTTTCTAATTAGTAGTTTCTGACCGTATATAGCAAAAGAAGCGATAAAATATATATATTTACTTAATTTTCGGCGTTTTTCAGGAAATTGACTTTGTCTCATACAAAATTATATCGAAATTTTTCCAAGTGTTTTATCGTTGATCGATTTTCGAAATTTTTTGTTTCCACATTGTAGTGTCCGTTATTTCAAGCCTACCTGCGTTGTTTGCAGCGCGCTCCGACGCGTAGTTCCTGAAATAAATAAAATTTAAGCATTAAAAACATAGTAAATTTCAGTTTTTCAGTCCTACTGAAAATTTTTGTTTGACAACCCTGTGTGCTTTGTTCGGAGATATTCTTCGCCCCGCCGAGACCAATCCGTAGACACCGCATTTGCACCCCTACGACCAACGGAAGGGCTGAAATTCGCGAAACTTAGGCTTTTCCATAGCGAACCGAGGTGTTGAGCCAAGTCACTGTTTTAGTACAAAGCATACATTTTCAATACTGAAAACTGAAATATTGACGTAATTAGCGCTTCTATATTTTTCTAATTAGTAGTTTCTGACCGTATATAGCAAAAGAAGCGATAAAATATATATATTTACTTAATTTTCGGCGTTTTTCAGGAAATTGACTTTGTCTCATACAAAATTATATCGAAATTTTTCCAAGTGTTTTATCGTTGATCGATTTTCGAAATTTTTTGTTTCCACATTGTAGTGTCCGTTATTTCAAGCCTACCTGCGTTGTTTGCAGCGCGCTCCGACGCGTAGTTCCTGAAATAAATAAAATTTAAGCATTAAAAACATAGTAAATTTCAGTTTTTCAGTCCTACTGAAAATTTTTGTTTGACAACCCTGTGTGCTTTGTTCGGAGATATTCTTCGCCCCGCCGAGACCAATCCGTAGACACCGCATTTGCACCCCTACGACCAACGGAAGGGCTGAAATTCGCGAAACTTAGGCTTTTCCATAGCGAACCGAGGTGTTGAGCCAAGTCACTGTTTTAGTACAAAGCATACATTTTCAATACTGAAAACTGAAATATTGACGTAATTAGCGCTTCTATATTTTTCTAATTAGTAGTTTCTGACCGTATATAGCAAAAGAAGCGATAAAATATATATATTTACTTAATTTTCGGCGTTTTTCAGGAAATTGACTTTGTCTCATACAAAATTATATCGAAATTTTTCCAAGTGTTTTATCGTTGATCGATTTTCGAAATTTTTTGTTTCCACATTGTAGTGTCCGTTATTTCAAGCCTACCTGCGTTGTTTGCAGCGCGCTCCGACGCGTAGTTCCTGAAATAAATAAAATTTAAGCATTAAAAACATAGTAAATTTCAGTTTTTCAGTCCTACTGAAAATTTTTGTTTGACAACCCTGTGTGCTTTGTTCGGAGATATTCTTCGCCCCGCCGAGACCAATCCGTAGACACCGCATTTGCACCCCTACGACCAACGGAAGGGCTGAAATTCGCGAAACTTAGGCTTTTCCATAGCGAACCGAGGTGTTGAGCCAAGTCACTGTTTTAGTACAAAGCATACATTTTCAATACTGAAAACTGAAATATTGACGTAATTAGCGCTTCTATATTTTTCTAATTAGTAGTTTCTGACCGTATATAGCAAAAGAAGCGATAAAATATATATATTTACTTAATTTTCGGCGTTTTTCAGGAAATTGACTTTGTCTCATACAAAATTATATCGAAATTTTTCCAAGTGTTTTATCGTTGATCGATTTTCGAAATTTTTTGTTTCCACATTGTAGTGTCCGTTATTTCAAGCCTACCTGCGTTGTTTGCAGCGCGCTCCGACGCGTAGTTCCTGAAATAAATAAAATTTAAGCATTAAAAACATAGTAAATTTCAGTTTTTCAGTCCTACTGAAAATTTTTGTTTGACAACCCTGTGTGCTTTGTTCGGAGATATTCTTCGCCCCGCCGAGACCAATCCGTAGACACCGCATTTGCACCCCTACGACCAACGGAAGGGCTGAAATTCGCGAAACTTAGGCTTTTCCATAGCGAACCGAGGTGTTGAGCCAAGTCACTGTTTTAGTACAAAGCATACATTTTCAATACTGAAAACTGAAATATTGACGTAATTAGCGCTTCTATATTTTTCTAATTAGTAGTTTCTGACCGTATATAGCAAAAGAAGCGATAAAATATATATATTTACTTAATTTTCGGCGTTTTTCAGGAAATTGACTTTGTCTCATACAAAATTATATCGAAATTTTTCCAAGTGTTTTATCGTTGATCGATTTTCGAAATTTTTTGTTTCCACATTGTAGTGTCCGTTATTTCAAGCCTACCTGCGTTGTTTGCAGCGCGCTCCGACGCGTAGTTCCTGAAATAAATAAAATTTAAGCATTAAAAACATAGTAAATTTCAGTTTTTCAGTCCTACTGAAAATTTTTGTTTGACAACCCTGTGTGCTTTGTTCGGAGATATTCTTCGCCCCGCCGAGACCAATCCGTAGACACCGCATTTGCACCCCTACGACCAACGGAAGGGCTGAAATTCGCGAAACTTAGGCTTTTCCATAGCGAACCGAGGTGTTGAGCCAAGTCACTGTTTTAGTACAAAGCATACATTTTCAATACTGAAAACTGAAATATTGACGTAATTAGCGCTTCTATATTTTTCTAATTAGTAGTTTCTGACCGTATATAGCAAAAGAAGCGATAAAATATATATATTTACTTAATTTTCGGCGTTTTTCAGGAAATTGACTTTGTCTCATACAAAATTATATCGAAATTTTTCCAAGTGTTTTATCGTTGATCGATTTTCGAAATTTTTTGTTTCCACATTGTAGTGTCCGTTATTTCAAGCCTACCTGCGTTGTTTGCAGCGCGCTCCGACGCGTAGTTCCTGAAATAAATAAAATTTAAGCATTAAAAACATAGTAAATTTCAGTTTTTCAGTCCTACTGAAAATTTTTGTTTGACAACCCTGTGTGCTTTGTTCGGAGATATTCTTCGCCCCGCCGAGACCAATCCGTAGACACCGCATTTGCACCCCTACGACCAACGGAAGGGCTGAAATTCGCGAAACTTAGGCTTTTCCATAGCGAACCGAGGTGTTGAGCCAAGTCACTGTTTTAGTACAAAGCATACATTTTCAATACTGAAAACTGAAATATTGACGTAATTAGCGCTTCTATATTTTTCTAATTAGTAGTTTCTGACCGTATATAGCAAAAGAAGCGATAAAATATATATATTTACTTAATTTTCGGCGTTTTTCAGGAAATTGACTTTGTCTCATACAAAATTATATCGAAATTTTTCCAAGTGTTTTATCGTTGATCGATTTTCGAAATTTTTTGTTTCCACATTGTAGTGTCCGTTATTTCAAGCCTACCTGCGTTGTTTGCAGCGCGCTCCGACGCGTAGTTCCTGAAATAAATAAAATTTAAGCATTAAAAACATAGTAAATTTCAGTTTTTCAGTCCTACTGAAAATTTTTGTTTGACAACCCTGTGTGCTTTGTTCGGAGATATTCTTCGCCCCGCCGAGACCAATCCGTAGACACCGCATTTGCACCCCTACGACCAACGGAAGGGCTGAAATTCGCGAAACTTAGGCTTTTCCATAGCGAACCGAGGTGTTGAGCCAAGTCACTGTTTTAGTACAAAGCATACATTTTCAATACTGAAAACTGAAATATTGACGTAATTAGCGCTTCTATATTTTTCTAATTAGTAGTTTCTGACCGTATATAGCAAAAGAAGCGATAAAATATATATATTTACTTAATTTTCGGCGTTTTTCAGGAAATTGACTTTGTCTCATACAAAATTATATCGAAATTTTTCCAAGTGTTTTATCGTTGATCGATTTTCGAAATTTTTTGTTTCCACATTGTAGTGTCCGTTATTTCAAGCCTACCTGCGTTGTTTGCAGCGCGCTCCGACGCGTAGTTCCTGAAATAAATAAAATTTAAGCATTAAAAACATAGTAAATTTCAGTTTTTCAGTCCTACTGAAAATTTTTGTTTGACAACCCTGTGTGCTTTGTTCGGAGATATTCTTCGCCCCGCCGAGACCAATCCGTAGACACCGCATTTGCACCCCTACGACCAACGGAAGGGCTGAAATTCGCGAAACTTAGGCTTTTCCATAGCGAACCGAGGTGTTGAGCCAAGTCACTGTTTTAGTACAAAGCATACATTTTCAATACTGAAAACTGAAATATTGACGTAATTAGCGCTTCTATATTTTTCTAATTAGTAGTTTCTGACCGTATATAGCAAAAGAAGCGATAAAATATATATATTTACTTAATTTTCGGCGTTTTTCAGGAAATTGACTTTGTCTCATACAAAATTATATCGAAATTTTTCCAAGTGTTTTATCGTTGATCGATTTTCGAAATTTTTTGTTTCCACATTGTAGTGTCCGTTATTTCAAGCCTACCTGCGTTGTTTGCAGCGCGCTCCGACGCGTAGTTCCTGAAATAAATAAAATTTAAGCATTAAAAACATAGTAAATTTCAGTTTTTCAGTCCTACTGAAAATTTTTGTTTGACAACCCTGTGTGCTTTGTTCGGAGATATTCTTCGCCCCGCCGAGACCAATCCGTAGACACCGCATTTGCACCCCTACGACCAACGGAAGGGCTGAAATTCGCGAAACTTAGGCTTTTCCATAGCGAACCGAGGTGTTGAGCCAAGTCACTGTTTTAGTACAAAGCATACATTTTCAATACTGAAAACTGAAATATTGACGTAATTAGCGCTTCTATATTTTTCTAATTAGTAGTTTCTGACCGTATATAGCAAAAGAAGCGATAAAATATATATATTTACTTAATTTTCGGCGTTTTTCAGGAAATTGACTTTGTCTCATACAAAATTATATCGAAATTTTTCCAAGTGTTTTATCGTTGATCGATTTTCGAAATTTTTTGTTTCCACATTGTAGTGTCCGTTATTTCAAGCCTACCTGCGTTGTTTGCAGCGCGCTCCGACGCGTAGTTCCTGAAATAAATAAAATTTAAGCATTAAAAACATAGTAAATTTCAGTTTTTCAGTCCTACTGAAAATTTTTGTTTGACAACCCTGTGTGCTTTGTTCGGAGATATTCTTCGCCCCGCCGAGACCAATCCGTAGACACCGCATTTGCACCCCTACGACCAACGGAAGGGCTGAAATTCGCGAAACTTAGGCTTTTCCATAGCGAACCGAGGTGTTGAGCCAAGTCACTGTTTTAGTACAAAGCATACATTTTCAATACTGAAAACTGAAATATTGACGTAATTAGCGCTTCTATATTTTTCTAATTAGTAGTTTCTGACCGTATATAGCAAAAGAAGCGATAAAATATATATATTTACTTAATTTTCGGCGTTTTTCAGGAAATTGACTTTGTCTCATACAAAATTATATCGAAATTTTTCCAAGTGTTTTATCGTTGATCGATTTTCGAAATTTTTTGTTTCCACATTGTAGTGTCCGTTATTTCAAGCCTACCTGCGTTGTTTGCAGCGCGCTCCGACGCGTAGTTCCTGAAATAAATAAAATTTAAGCATTAAAAACATAGTAAATTTCAGTTTTTCAGTCCTACTGAAAATTTTTGTTTGACAACCCTGTGTGCTTTGTTCGGAGATATTCTTCGCCCCGCCGAGACCAATCCGTAGACACCGCATTTGCACCCCTACGACCAACGGAAGGGCTGAAATTCGCGAAACTTAGGCTTTTCCATAGCGAACCGAGGTGTTGAGCCAAGTCACTGTTTTAGTACAAAGCATACATTTTCAATACTGAAAACTGAAATATTGACGTAATTAGCGCTTCTATATTTTTCTAATTAGTAGTTTCTGACCGTATATAGCAAAAGAAGCGATAAAATATATATATTTACTTAATTTTCGGCGTTTTTCAGGAAATTGACTTTGTCTCATACAAAATTATATCGAAATTTTTCCAAGTGTTTTATCGTTGATCGATTTTCGAAATTTTTTGTTTCCACATTGTAGTGTCCGTTATTTCAAGCCTACCTGCGTTGTTTGCAGCGCGCTCCGACGCGTAGTTCCTGAAATAAATAAAATTTAAGCATTAAAAACATAGTAAATTTCAGTTTTTCAGTCCTACTGAAAATTTTTGTTTGACAACCCTGTGTGCTTTGTTCGGAGATATTCTTCGCCCCGCCGAGACCAATCCGTAGACACCGCATTTGCACCCCTACGACCAACGGAAGGGCTGAAATTCGCGAAACTTAGGCTTTTCCATAGCGAACCGAGGTGTTGAGCCAAGTCACTGTTTTAGTACAAAGCATACATTTTCAATACTGAAAACTGAAATATTGACGTAATTAGCGCTTCTATATTTTTCTAATTAGTAGTTTCTGACCGTATATAGCAAAAGAAGCGATAAAATATATATATTTACTTAATTTTCGGCGTTTTTCAGGAAATTGACTTTGTCTCATACAAAATTATATCGAAATTTTTCCAAGTGTTTTATCGTTGATCGATTTTCGAAATTTTTTGTTTCCACATTGTAGTGTCCGTTATTTCAAGCCTACCTGCGTTGTTTGCAGCGCGCTCCGACGCGTAGTTCCTGAAATAAATAAAATTTAAGCATTAAAAACATAGTAAATTTCAGTTTTTCAGTCCTACTGAAAATTTTTGTTTGACAACCCTGTGTGCTTTGTTCGGAGATATTCTTCGCCCCGCCGAGACCAATCCGTAGACACCGCATTTGCACCCCTACGACCAACGGAAGGGCTGAAATTCGCGAAACTTAGGCTTTTCCATAGCGAACCGAGGTGTTGAGCCAAGTCACTGTTTTAGTACAAAGCATACATTTTCAATACTGAAAACTGAAATATTGACGTAATTAGCGCTTCTATATTTTTCTAATTAGTAGTTTCTGACCGTATATAGCAAAAGAAGCGATAAAATATATATATTTACTTAATTTTCGGCGTTTTTCAGGAAATTGACTTTGTCTCATACAAAATTATATCGAAATTTTTCCAAGTGTTTTATCGTTGATCGATTTTCGAAATTTTTTGTTTCCACATTGTAGTGTCCGTTATTTCAAGCCTACCTGCGTTGTTTGCAGCGCGCTCCGACGCGTAGTTCCTGAAATAAATAAAATTTAAGCATTAAAAACATAGTAAATTTCAGTTTTTCAGTCCTACTGAAAATTTTTGTTTGACAACCCTGTGTGCTTTGTTCGGAGATATTCTTCGCCCCGCCGAGACCAATCCGTAGACACCGCATTTGCACCCCTACGACCAACGGAAGGGCTGAAATTCGCGAAACTTAGGCTTTTCCATAGCGAACCGAGGTGTTGAGCCAAGTCACTGTTTTAGTACAAAGCATACATTTTCAATACTGAAAACTGAAATATTGACGTAATTAGCGCTTCTATATTTTTCTAATTAGTAGTTTCTGACCGTATATAGCAAAAGAAGCGATAAAATATATATATTTACTTAATTTTCGGCGTTTTTCAGGAAATTGACTTTGTCTCATACAAAATTATATCGAAATTTTTCCAAGTGTTTTATCGTTGATCGATTTTCGAAATTTTTTGTTTCCACATTGTAGTGTCCGTTATTTCAAGCCTACCTGCGTTGTTTGCAGCGCGCTCCGACGCGTAGTTCCTGAAATAAATAAAATTTAAGCATTAAAAACATAGTAAATTTCAGTTTTTCAGTCCTACTGAAAATTTTTGTTTGACAACCCTGTGTGCTTTGTTCGGAGATATTCTTCGCCCCGCCGAGACCAATCCGTAGACACCGCATTTGCACCCCTACGACCAACGGAAGGGCTGAAATTCGCGAAACTTAGGCTTTTCCATAGCGAACCGAGGTGTTGAGCCAAGTCACTGTTTTAGTACAAAGCATACATTTTCAATACTGAAAACTGAAATATTGACGTAATTAGCGCTTCTATATTTTTCTAATTAGTAGTTTCTGACCGTATATAGCAAAAGAAGCGATAAAATATATATATTTACTTAATTTTCGGCGTTTTTCAGGAAATTGACTTTGTCTCATACAAAATTATATCGAAATTTTTCCAAGTGTTTTATCGTTGATCGATTTTCGAAATTTTTTGTTTCCACATTGTAGTGTCCGTTATTTCAAGCCTACCTGCGTTGTTTGCAGCGCGCTCCGACGCGTAGTTCCTGAAATAAATAAAATTTAAGCATTAAAAACATAGTAAATTTCAGTTTTTCAGTCCTACTGAAAATTTTTGTTTGACAACCCTGTGTGCTTTGTTCGGAGATATTCTTCGCCCCGCCGAGACCAATCCGTAGACACCGCATTTGCACCCCTACGACCAACGGAAGGGCTGAAATTCGCGAAACTTAGGCTTTTCCATAGCGAACCGAGGTGTTGAGCCAAGTCACTGTTTTAGTACAAAGCATACATTTTCAATACTGAAAACTGAAATATTGACGTAATTAGCGCTTCTATATTTTTCTAATTAGTAGTTTCTGACCGTATATAGCAAAAGAAGCGATAAAATATATATATTTACTTAATTTTCGGCGTTTTTCAGGAAATTGACTTTGTCTCATACAAAATTATATCGAAATTTTTCCAAGTGTTTTATCGTTGATCGATTTTCGAAATTTTTTGTTTCCACATTGTAGTGTCCGTTATTTCAAGCCTACCTGCGTTGTTTGCAGCGCGCTCCGACGCGTAGTTCCTGAAATAAATAAAATTTAAGCATTAAAAACATAGTAAATTTCAGTTTTTCAGTCCTACTGAAAATTTTTGTTTGACAACCCTGTGTGCTTTGTTCGGAGATATTCTTCGCCCCGCCGAGACCAATCCGTAGACACCGCATTTGCACCCCTACGACCAACGGAAGGGCTGAAATTCGCGAAACTTAGGCTTTTCCATAGCGAACCGAGGTGTTGAGCCAAGTCACTGTTTTAGTACAAAGCATACATTTTCAATACTGAAAACTGAAATATTGACGTAATTAGCGCTTCTATATTTTTCTAATTAGTAGTTTCTGACCGTATATAGCAAAAGAAGCGATAAAATATATATATTTACTTAATTTTCGGCGTTTTTCAGGAAATTGACTTTGTCTCATACAAAATTATATCGAAATTTTTCCAAGTGTTTTATCGTTGATCGATTTTCGAAATTTTTTGTTTCCACATTGTAGTGTCCGTTATTTCAAGCCTACCTGCGTTGTTTGCAGCGCGCTCCGACGCGTAGTTCCTGAAATAAATAAAATTTAAGCATTAAAAACATAGTAAATTTCAGTTTTTCAGTCCTACTGAAAATTTTTGTTTGACAACCCTGTGTGCTTTGTTCGGAGATATTCTTCGCCCCGCCGAGACCAATCCGTAGACACCGCATTTGCACCCCTACGACCAACGGAAGGGCTGAAATTCGCGAAACTTAGGCTTTTCCATAGCGAACCGAGGTGTTGAGCCAAGTCACTGTTTTAGTACAAAGCATACATTTTCAATACTGAAAACTGAAATATTGACGTAATTAGCGCTTCTATATTTTTCTAATTAGTAGTTTCTGACCGTATATAGCAAAAGAAGCGATAAAATATATATATTTACTTAATTTTCGGCGTTTTTCAGGAAATTGACTTTGTCTCATACAAAATTATATCGAAATTTTTCCAAGTGTTTTATCGTTGATCGATTTTCGAAATTTTTTGTTTCCACATTGTAGTGTCCGTTATTTCAAGCCTACCTGCGTTGTTTGCAGCGCGCTCCGACGCGTAGTTCCTGAAATAAATAAAATTTAAGCATTAAAAACATAGTAAATTTCAGTTTTTCAGTCCTACTGAAAATTTTTGTTTGACAACCCTGTGTGCTTTGTTCGGAGATATTCTTCGCCCCGCCGAGACCAATCCGTAGACACCGCATTTGCACCCCTACGACCAACGGAAGGGCTGAAATTCGCGAAACTTAGGCTTTTCCATAGCGAACCGAGGTGTTGAGCCAAGTCACTGTTTTAGTACAAAGCATACATTTTCAATACTGAAAACTGAAATATTGACGTAATTAGCGCTTCTATATTTTTCTAATTAGTAGTTTCTGACCGTATATAGCAAAAGAAGCGATAAAATATATATATTTACTTAATTTTCGGCGTTTTTCAGGGAAATTGACTTTGTCTCATACAAAATTATATCGAAATTTTTCCAAGTGTTTTATCGTTGATCGATTTTCGAAATTTTTTGTTTCCACATTGTAGTGTCCGTTATTTCAAGCCTACCTGCGTTGTTTGCAGCGCGCTCCGACGCGTAGTTCCTGAAATAAATAAAATTTAAGCATTAAAAACATAGTAAATTTCAGTTTTTCAGTCCTACTGAAAATTTTTGTTTGACAACCCTGTGTGCTTTGTTCGGAGATATTCTTCGCCCCGCCGAGACCAATCCGTAGACACCGCATTTGCACCCCTACGACCAACGGAAGGGCTGAAATTCGCGAAACTTAGGCTTTTCCATAGCGAACCGAGGTGTTGAGCCAAGTCACTGTTTTAGTACAAAGCATACATTTTCAATACTGAAAACTGAAATATTGACGTAATTAGCGCTTCTATATTTTTCTAATTAGTAGTTTCTGACCGTATATAGCAAAAGAAGCGATAAAATATATATATTTACTTAATTTTCGGCGTTTTTCAGGAAATTGACTTTGTCTCATACAAAATTATATCGAAATTTTTCCAAGTGTTTTATCGTTGATCGATTTTCGAAATTTTTTGTTTCCACATTGTAGTGTCCGTTATTTCAAGCCTACCTGCGTTGTTTGCAGCGCGCTCCGACGCGTAGTTCCT
>CAWUFN010000016.1:0-17496 GCA_963921415.1 Pyrausta despicata
GCTTACTCAGATACAAAGAAAGAAGATTGGATAAAGTGTTTCATTTGTAAGTTGTGGTCACGTGTAGTATGTGTCAAAGGAGACATTATGTCTTTTATTGGATATGTCTATTGGATTAATTGTAGCTCAGATGAAGACGGAATTTAATTATAATGAAATCCACTAAATGTATATTCTTACATAGGTATAACAATTTGTTAGATAGCTATTAAGAAGAGATAAGTTGAAAGCATACCTTAGAAGTAAATAACTTAATTACTTACTGTGATTGAAAATTGCCATGATGATTATAAATAGTGTTTAACTAAATAAAACTGTTAATTTAAATTTTTAAGTGTTTGAGTGGATTTTTGATAAGAATAACATAATACTTACTTTTGGAAAGAAATCAATTTTGTTAAAAATAAATCAAAAAATAAATGATTAGAGGTATTATTGTAGTTTTTTTTGTCGTTACTACTTGCCCCGGTGGACGTTACAACTTGCCCCAAGCACGAGGTAAGTTGTAACACCGCACTTCTTCTAGAAAATAATTGATTGTAAAATAATGACCAATAGTTATGGTATTATTTTTACTTGATTTGGTAGCGGAAAAGTTACAGTATCCATCCATCTTTATTTAGTTGAAATGTTATCAATAGATCTCAAGATATATAAGTTTTAATGAAAACTGTTACAACAAGCCCCTCGCTCCCCTACTTAGATAAGGTCATTAAGCATTATATAAGTAAATGCCAAAAGCCTTTAGTGGAACCGACCAACTGCCTGATAAATGCAGTATTTACATGAAACACTATGAATGTACTGACCAAAAATTAAACATTATTGATCCAATTGGGTAATTTTGAAACTAACCATTACATAGAATTGCTCGCATACATTGAAAAAATGGAAATCTGAGCTGTCATCGAAACGATGCCCGTACTTAAAAGGAGTTACATAAATTAATGTAATAAGACCTAGCGTGTTGTTTAAAAAACGTAAACAATGCGAAGGAAGTAATACCTTAACGCTCTACGTCATTAAATATAAAGTGAACAATGGAATTGCTTGGCGATGCCCTTGATTGCGCTACAATTAAATCCAATAATTAACAGGCACGCACGTGCTCGCCGTCACATGGTGGGAGGTATAATTATGTGTATAAATTAATTTATTTATTTAAGTTCTGCACAAACATGTGTACAATGGTGGACTTAATGCCGAAGGCATTCTCTACCAGTCAACCATAGGGCCAAGCAGAGAAATTTCAGGCGGTGCACATAAAGTAAAAAGTTAACTGGAGTTATTTAAGTACAAAATAAAATTATAAACATACATACTAATTACTTACATAAAATGAAATAAAAATGCATAAAAAATCATAGACATACATTAATAAGTCCAATGAAAGTTGTACGATTGAAAGAAAATTTTGTAAATACGTTTAGATTGCACGGTATGAATATAAAAGCCTGTTAAAAGTATATTTGTTCAGTACAGTTAGTATGTAAGATAAAAACGATATTTGTCTAGTGTTTTTAAAGCATTATATCATACATAATATAATATATTGCCTTAGGAATCGATAGCTAGCTATTTACTGTCACCGCTTTCAAACCAACCTAACATATTGGCGACGTTACAATAAAGGACGAACGAACATTATTTTAATAATAACATTATTTTATTGTTATTATAATTTTACCAGCTCTGCAATATAATAGTAGTTTATGCAACTGATACATAATGAGGGGCCTTAAAACACGAGTGTGGTTTTATGAAACGAGCGTCAGCGAGTTTCATAATAGCATCACACGAGTTTTTTAAGGCCTAATTATGTTCAGTTGCATACACTACTTTATCTACACACATATCATATTTATCACTAAAATGCAATTTGTTTTAACTTTTCACAATATTTTCGTCACAGCGAAAAACCAACAAACAAATGAATGACAACAGTAATGGCGGGTAATTCAATCCTCCGTCACGACGATTTTTTTTATATCATAGACAAACGATTGAAGTCCCTATCCTCATGTCACTCGTGATCATATGTCATGCGATTTGGATTAAAAAACATACTGAATTTGACGTTTCATATCGATAACTGCTTTAATATCAATGGATACTAGAATAGAGACCTACTTTAGTTTTGACAGCTGTTCCAAATTTAAAGTCATAACCTTACAGAAATTGATACTGTTATAACATTACAGTACAGATTTTACCTACTGCCACAGATAAGAAAGTTCTCATAGTAAAATTGGTTGTAGTAATGCTGGTCATTTCCTACGGTTTCTGAACGCATTTTAGAGCACTAATGATATGTCCGTAGATAAAAATGTTTCTAGTACCGTCTTTATAAGATTACACCGCCCTTCACTCACGAAATCAATGATATTTAAATTTTCTTGCTACGATCGTGTACGATAACGTCTGCCGGTCCGGGGCTCGCTATTTTAATATTTAATAGTATTCTCATGTATTCAAAGTTATTTCGATGGTGTATGTAATGTGTTTCAGGCGCTGTGCTCGCGTGACATCCCGGCGTGGGTGAACCGGCTCGCGTACGTTAGCTCGTGCGTGCCCTTCCTGCAACGCTGTCTGCCCAAGTGAGTATTATAAAGTAGCATTATACTCAGATCACGCGCGCGAGCGTCAAACAGAGCAGACGTGTTGAAAATTATTTTTAAAATTATATTTTGTGTAAACAATCTAAATTCATCCTTTTTTTAAACCTTTCAAAACATATTTTGCAACGACAGTAAATTGGACCAAAGTGTACCTCCCGCAAGTCATCGTCAGTGAAACACAGATCAAGATGTACACACTACGCTCACCTACTGGAAGCGCCTTGGACGAGCGACGCAGTGGATCACAACCAAACTTATCCACTGGAGGTGCTGAAATGACACCGGATCTGTCAACTGTTACTTTTCGCAACAAGCGGAAGTATAATCACGAAGAAGATTTACTTGGATCACAGCTCAGTGACATACAAAATCAAATGACAGCAATGATGGAGCTACTCACCACATCGATTAATGCCCAGAATGAGTGTACAATGAAAATAAAAGAAGACATGACAACCATTAAAGACCAAATGGCTGACATTAAAAAAGGCATGGGGTACACTGAACAAAAGCTGGCAAATCTAGTAGCTGATCAAACTGAAATTAGAACAGACATACAACAGTTGGTGAAGTCAATGCATACCACAGACGCAAAGATTGCAACATTAGAAAATGATGTGCGATGCTTAAAATTATCAAATGCAGTATCTACTGATAGTGTATCTCCTCAATATGACGAAATTCTGGCGGAACTCACCGATCAACATACAAGGAAAAAGAACATTATAATAACGGGCATTCAAGAACCTAATTGTACCGATGGTAAAGAACGCCGAGACTCTGATAAAAATGAGACTATACACACTATCAATAGTTTAGTTGAAAACTGCCCAGAGCCCATCAAGGTTATGCGCATCGGAAAATACAAACCTGGTAAAACTCGCCCATTAAAAGCTTGCTTTGAGAAAGAAGAAGTCGTCAAATTGATACTGCGGAGTAAGAATAACAACAAAAATCCAGCCATTAAAATCTTCTCTGACCAAACGCCACATCAAGTCAAAAGGTTTAAAGAGCTAAAAGAAAA
Organism: Pyrausta despicata; assembly: GCA_963921415.1. Classification (NCBI taxonomy): domain Eukaryota; kingdom Metazoa; phylum Arthropoda; class Insecta; order Lepidoptera; family Crambidae; genus Pyrausta; species Pyrausta despicata. The sequence continues at coordinate 3,643 of CAWUFN010000016.1, forward strand.
ATTAGAACTTCGGATTTCAAATGGAGAACTGAATCTCAAGATAAAATATATTAAAGGCATACCACAAATAGTTGAAACCTCTCCAAAAAACTAAAAAACTCAGGAAGTCTCTTTAATCTAGAAACAACATTCCAAGCCCTTGACACATACGACAATTTAAAATACAGCAAAAGCTCACTGAAATTCATATATGCGAATGCCCGGAGTATTGTAAAGCCAGGAAAATTTGACGAGCTATGCTGCGTAATTGAGTCCCTGAAAACGAATATCCACGTAATTGTGCTAACAGAATCGTGGATCAAATCAGACGATGATGTCAAGTCTCTTCAGATCCCAGGATACACGCATTACTACCATCATAGAAAAGGTACCGTTGGAGGCGGAGTCTCAATCTTAGTAACAAACCGAATAGAGCACTGTTTGACTGAAGAGACGACCGATGATGACAACAACTTTCTTTGGGTGTATCTTAAAAAGTTTTCACTCGAAATTGGTGCGATATATAAGCCTGGCCGGACAAATAGCAAAAATTTTCTGGATACATATGCTTTACAATTAAGCCGGAAAAAACGAGCAGTGGTTCTTGGTGACTTCAACTATGATCTCTTGGATCCAGACAACGAAACAAATGAATATAAAGCTACACTAGAAGAAAATGGTTTCCACATAATCAATAAGGTCAGTTCAAAGCATTGTACTAGAGAAACAATGAACAAAAAATCCTTGCTAGACCATGTTTGCACGAATCTGAAAGAAAACCAATTCCATCTGGCTACTATAGAATCTTGTATGTCCGATCATAAGCAAATATTTCTCGAAATTAAGAAATACCAACCACCATTAAAACAGAAAATTAAGTACGAGGCAATAGATTATGGAAAACTACACGAGCTTATGACACGAAATATGATTGGAAGAGGTAATAAAGATCTCAATGATTTCCAAAACCTGCTTTGTGAAACTGTAGAACAATGTAAAATACAAAAAACAAAGATTCTAAATCCACCGAAACAGGACTGGGTAAATTCAAAAATTATTGATAAAATAAATAAGAAGAACCTACTATACAAAAAACATAAGAAGAATCCAAATAACGAACAAACAAAAAGTCTATTCCTGACAGAAAAGAAATTGGTGTCCGACGAAATACAAAAAATGAAGAAAGACTACTACCATAAACAATTTTCAACATGCAAAAACAATCCCAAAAAAATGTGGACTTTAATAAATAATCTGACTCATAATAAAGTGAAAGACATCTCATCGCCCACCAAGTTGAAGGACGGAATACACACTATTACAGATGGAAATGAAATTTGTGAACATTTTAATAAGTTTTTTGCTACGGTTGGATCTCGTCTCGCTGAAAGCATACCAAGTACGTATCATTATAATAAGACGAACACTACCGCTATGGTCGATTGTAATCTAGATGCTTTTGGTCTAACTTCTTTGGCACCGGCAACATCCAGTGAAATACTTAAAATAATTAATACCTTAGATACGAACACTAGCTCAGGCTTAGATAAAATAAATACTAAGTCTATAAAATGTATAAGAGAACAAATAGCTTACGAACTAACAAACTGCATAAACCACAGTTTTGAAGAAGGTGTATTTCCAAATAGTCTTAAATTAGCGAAAGTAACACCTATTTTCAAATCAGGGTCTCGGACAGATCCAAACAACTATAGGCCAATATCTGTACTTTCAGTCCTATCTAAAATCTTCGAAAAAGTTATTTATAATCGGCTAAATGACTATTTAAATTCAATAAATTTTCTCTACCCTAAGCAATACGGATTTAGATCTAAATCAAATACCTTATCTGCTACCGCCGACTTAGTCACTAAGATCAAAAACAGTAGTGATGAAAAACAGATTTGCCTTGGTATATTCATAGACCTGAGGAAAGCATTCGACACTGTGAGCCATGGTATTCTTCTAAACAAACTTCGCGATATCGGTATCAAGGGTAATGCCCACAAAATTTTCGAGTCCTACCTCACAGCGCGGTCACAGGTAGTAACAATTTCAAATTATCAAAGTGCACCAGCGCTTATCACCTTTGGCGTCCCTCAAGGGTCAATTCTGGGTCCCCTATTATTCCTTATATATATAAATAATATAAGCAACCTTGTATTAAAAGGTGACTTATCTCTTTACGCCGATGACACATGCCTATTTTATTTTGGGTCCACAATTGAATCTATCATTCAAGATGCCCAAAGTGACCTTGATTTGCTCAATGTTTGGTTCCAACATAATTTGTTAACAATTAACGTTGAAAAAACACACTATGTGATATTTGCAGCTAAAAACAAACAAATACCAGATTTTGAGCCACTGACAATCAACAACACTACGATCAGCAAATCAGATACCGAAAAATACTTAGGTTTAGTTTTAGACAATCGCTTGACGTGGGGACCACACATTGAGCATGTCAAGTCAAAATTAACATCCCTGACCGGCGCTCTCCGCGGAATAGCTAGATGTCTACCATATAGCATACGATATAATATATAATTCAATGGTAAAACCACATATCGATTATCTAATTGAGATCTGGGGCTCAGCTGCTACAACTAACCTCAAAAACATTCAAACTGCTCAAAATAAATTAATCAAAACACTATTCCAATATGACTACCTAACGCCAACATCAAAGCTTTACAAAAAAACCAAATTAATGAACATTGAAACAACTTATAAATACTATTCGTGTATCCTGATTAGGAAAATTATTTTCAATGAAATCCATTCCAATATTAAATTCAAAACTAAAAGTGAATTCATCCAACTAAAACGCTTAAGGAGTGCGAACAATTTGATACTACGTCCTCCTCGAACAAATTATGGAAAAAAGAATATTACCTATGAAAGTGCACAGATTTATAATAGATTGCCCGATAAAATTAAAGAGTCTAAAAATATTAATATTTTCAAAAAGCTCTTAAAATCCTATTTGATATCCTAAGTACTACATACAAAAATATAAAATTAAATTACTTACAGAATAAACTAATATAGAATACTTAAACTAATATATTAATGTATTACTTAATAAATTCGAAAAAATTATAATGCAATACAAACCTGTCCGTACTTTGTCCAACCTACGTACGTGCCACATCTAGTTGCCCTTATCCGCGTCATAGCCGCAACCGGTTTTATTCTGCAGCGGGCCCGGTCGCTCCGCTCGCAAATACTTACTCACTAAGTGTTCGTCTTGTTTTGAATGATGCCTACACGGTTACAATGTTTTGTTTGCGTTAATGTTTAATCGCTCGCGCGTTCAAAATTAAGTTTGTTACAATTTTATATTTTAAGAACGTTCTCATATAAGTGAAATGTATTTTTTTTTTCTTATGAGAATAAAATTTCTTTAACCCTAATATGAGAGAGTAGGTAATTAGTGTAGCAGCGCTGTGGTAGTGATACCAAAAGTTAAGCAACCTAAGGCGCGGTCATGTTTGGGATGGGTGACCATTCTGACCACTTAAGTGACGTCTTTTTACAAGCATCTCCGAGCTTCGGAAGGCACGTTAAGCTGTTGGTCCCGGTTAACATCGACAGATATTATTCGTTAAGCCTGGTCGGAGGCCCTCGGGCGGCTTAAAAACATCTGACAGTAGGGTAGGGGTCACTTACCTTACAAACACCCCTCCACCAATTCGCACTGAGCCCGCGTGGGGGAGTATGGCTCGGACCACCTCATAGTTGAAGTGAGGCCTGTGCCCAGCAGTGGAACGCTTATAGGCAGATAAGGATAAGGTTATTAGCGTTACAAATAGGACACATCCGGTCTATTCTTTTCTGTCCATAAAGTTGAAGTAATATCGAATGCTTCTGGTCTCTCGCAGAGAGTGGCTGACGCCGGCGGCGCTGCAGCACTCGCTGGCCGCGCACTCGCGCTCGTCGTCGCCGCACACGCCGCAATAGCGTGAGTACACTTCATTCATTCATTCACTCACGCATTCATTCATTCATCAATCATTCATTCATTCATATTTCGACGACCACTTTGATGTAATGGTTAAGAAGTTGACTAGTAACCAAGAGGTCGCGGGTTCGATCCCCGCACTGTACAAACATTTGTGTTCATGAACATGTCTGTTTGACCTGGTCTGGGTGTTATATGCATTTATTTAAGTTTATTTGTGGATAGTGGATACCACTGTTGATTCTGATATCTGTAACAAAAGTGTTTAAGCTACTTACCACAGAGTCAGATCGATGTATGTGATGTTGTTGTTTATTATTATTATTATTATTTATTATTCTTCACTCATTTTTCATTAATTCCTTAACTCATTTTGTCATTCATTAATTCGCTAACTATTCATTCCTTTCAACCAATTTCAACAAGCCCTATACTGGAAGTCTGTCGCGCTCACACCAGCTCTTTATGTGATATAAAATCGTATTATAAAACAACATCGTGACTGGTATATCATCCTCATAAACCCACAACTTAATGTGTATTTGGTTTCACTAGCTCTCTTTTTTCCTGACCTTAAATACGTTCATTCATTTACGCGATTAAAATTAACAGTTTGCAACAATATTTTAATTTTTGTCCCCGCCAAAACAGGGTTGGTTTAATCCTCATCTAAATCACTAACTTATCATTACCTTTTAATATACAGGGTGGCCGGGGAGTTGACGTTCAAAGCTAAAATGTAGGTGCCTTATATTAAGGTGTATCCAAATCCCCCCCATGTATGTTCTACGATTTTGCTTAGTTTAGGAGATAGAATTATTTTTATGTTTTTTTCCTTAATTTTCACCTATAATTTTTTTTTCTCATTCTGGCGCATTCTGACGCGCACGCAACCGTGCGCGTGAACGTGTTTATCCCATGTGAGCATTTAATCGGAATAAAAAGTATCCTATCACCTAAGTCAGCTCTAGCATGTCATGGCATGTCTACATACCAAATTTCATTAATAATCGTTCAGTAGTTTAAATGTGTTAGACGGACAAGCATCCAAATATCCAAACAAAGAAACTTTCACATTTATAATATTATATAGTGTGAGTATTTCATTAATTTCTCTTTGTCTTTCCATTCCACAGATCAGGAGTTGCGGTTCTACAGCTAGAAGTTGTGTTGTGCGAACTAGATTTAATGCTAGGTAAGAAGTTTGGCGCATTGTCGACCCTCTACTGTTACTAAATATAGCGTAGTTCTAAGCGTTATGGGTTATTGGCTAACCTAATACCGTTACGGCAACCGGTAACAGCCGGTAACAAAAGCAAAATGTTTTTTTTCTTTTTATTGTGTCATATTTGCTTGTAAGCGCCATCTCTTGGCGAGAGGACGAAACGAATCGGTCACGTTAGTTCTTTTTTACAACCATAAGTGTCGGTGAGTAATATGTGAAATTTGGCCAACAGCTTTGGTCTAGTCTTTTAATACATGCTCAGATATAATAACGTAACGTTAACTTTTATAAAAATTGCGTGATATTTTTGAAAGCGACGCCCTTTTTTAAGCTTTTTATAAAATTCTAGAAGTTATGAAATTTTTACAAGAAAAAAAAACATGTCAAAAACTTAAGGTACCCTTTGTAATAGTTACCCACGTCGTTATTTGGATTAACTCACCAGTTAAATTGTAAGTAACCATCACACTGTGCTTGTTAACGTAGCACCGCGCAAGCGCACTCGCTACTAAGACCGCACGTGCGTGTCATACGTGAATACTTAGATATCACGTCATATGTTTTATATTTCGTTGCAACGCCCGCGATTATACGTGAACAAGCACTTATGGTTTGCTAGATCGGTTAGCAAGAGTCTCGTCAATGCATCCCAACACATTATAACATAAACCATCCTTAATTTTCAACAAAATACAAATAGTATATTTGAGCATATGGCGTCCTATTGTACCTGAAAGGAACTTATAATTTGCCCCAAATAAGCTACATTTAACAATTCTCCAACCGGTAAGTAATAAAAATATAATAATTGAACTTACGATTCATGTAAATCAGAGAAACTAGTAATCAGAGAAACTAGCATCCTCAATATGAAATAATGTACATAATAATGAAGCTGATGAACTAAAAAACCGGGACGATTTGTATAAATATACGTAGTCACATAGTTCCGTCCGCATAATTTTACTATTGTAATTCAAAATTCTTCTCTTGATAAGTGCATTCTTTGTTGCAACATAATCCTTGGTAAGATGTACAAAAGAAGATGGAAATAATAATTAGTAGATTATTGAAAATTTGGTGTCCCTGTCTATTTTATATTTTATATAATCTCTGCCATGATTAAGACCAAAGCATTATTTTAAATAACTTAAAAATATATTAATTTGGAAACTAACATGTTATGTAAGTAATATAACATTTTACCTATATTACATACATAAAGGCATTTATATTTACACAAAAATTATATTTGTGTGTTGATTTAATACTTACATATTTGTAAATTAAAAATAGTACCTTCCTTTCCTAGAAGATATTTTAAAATATTTTTTATATATTGCTGTATTGGGTTCGCTTATACTGAGCTTTTAACTAGAGATTCATATCTACCATATTTGCAAATGAATATTTTCTATAATTTTAGTTCATGGAAATTAAGCATTGTATCTATCACTGGATCCCAGACTGAAACTGTCGCCGTATAAGTAGTAGGCTCCTAGACATATTTTATTTTCCTATTAGAACAAACCACAGCTCACATTTATTTAAAACATATAGAATACTTGGAGTAGAGTTCAAACTCTAAGATGATAAAGCTGCTTCCGAACTACCCGTATTTTTTTAAGATTTAAGGAACGTAGACTGATATTGAAATTATAAATTGGAGACGTTTGAAAGTTTACTTGCATTATTTATTACATGTATGAATATTTTTTTGGATACCAAAACACTTAATATTTCTTTTTAACTTGAATTTTTGCGCATACACCGTTAGCATGTCACCCTTTCCTAGTCTAGTTATATTGGTTGAAGAGAAATCTAGTGTAATGTAGTTTCTTCAAATTATTAGCGAAGTTGTGTATAAATTAATCTAAAAAGTTTTCCCATTCATATTCATACTGTATTTGACAAAAGTAGTTTAACTTTGTAAAATAGCGTCGTTCTTTTGACAATGCGCCAACATTTTATAAACATCCCACTGCTGGGCACAGGCCTCACCTCAACTATGAGGTGGTGCGAGCTTATACTCCACCACGCAGGCTCAGTGCGGATTGGTGGAGGGGTGTGAGTAAGGTAAGTGACCAACCTTACTGTCAGATGTTATGAAGCCCCCCGAGGGCCTCCGACCAGGCTTAACGACAAATATCTATCGATATTAACCGGGACCAACAGCTTAACGTGCCTTCCGAAGCAGGAAGATGCATGTAAATAGTTGTCATTTGAATGGTCAGAATGGTCACCCGTCTCAAACATGACCGCGCTGTAGGTTGCTTAAATTTTTATATCACTACCAAAGCGCTGCAACCACTGCGCCACAGCACCTCATAATACTAATACTTAACAGAACGAAACTTGTTCACCCAACAGCCGATACAACTCGTACTACCCCGAGTACGGGCACGGCGAGCTGGAGTGCTACGTGTCGGCGCCCCCGCAGTTCCAGGACGGCGCGCCCTCCCCGCCGCCCGCGCACGCCCCGCCCCCTCACTACCCGCCGCACCCGCCGCACCCGCGCGTCGGGATACACTTCCAGGTGGGCTTACAGTTCCAGGACGGCGCGCCCTCCCCGCCGCCGCTCTACCCGCCGCACCCGCGCGTCGGGATACACTTCCAGGTGGGCTTACAGTTCCAGGACGGCGCGCCCTCCCCGCCGCCCGCGCACGCCCCGCCCCCTCACTACCCGCCGCACCCGCCGCACCCGCGCGTCGGGATACACTTCCAGGTGGGCTTACAGTTCCAGGACGGCGCGCCCTCCCGCCGCCGCTCTACCCGCCGCACCCGCGCGTCGGGATACACTTCCAGGTGGGCTTACAGTTCCAGGACGGCGCGCCCTCCCCGCCGCCCGCGCACGCCCCGCCCCCTCACTACCCGCCGCACCCGCCGCACCCGCGCGTCGGGATACACTTCCAGGTGGGCTTACAGTTCCAGGACGGCGCGCCCTCCCCGCCGCCGCTCTACCCGCCGCACCCGCGCGTCGGGATACACTTCCAGGTGGGCTTACAGTTCCAGGACGGCGCGCCCTCCCCGCCGCCGCTCTACCCGCCGCACCCGCGCGTCGGGATACACTTCCAGGTGGGCTTACAGTTCCAGGACGGCGCGCCCTCCCCGCCGCCCGCGCACGCCCCGCCCCCTCACTACCCGCCGCACCCGCCGCACCCGCGCGTCGGGATACACTTCCAGGTGGGCTTACAGTTCCAGGACGGCGCGCCCTCCCCGCCGCCGCTCTACCCGCCGCACCCGCGCGTCGGGATACACTTCCAGGTGGGCTTACAGTTCCAGGACGGCGCGCCCTCCCCGCCGCCCGCGCACGCCCCGCCCCCTCACTACCCGCCGCACCCGCCGCACCCGCGCGTCGGGATACACTTCCAGGTGGGCTTACAGTTCCAGGACGGCGCGCCCTCCCCGCCGCCGCTCTACCCGCCGCACCCGCGCGTCGGGATACACTTCCAGGTGGGCTTACAGTTCCAGGACGGCGCGCCCTCCCCGCCGCCCGCGCACGCCCCGCCCCCTCACTACCCGCCGCACCCGCCGCACCCGCGCGTCGGGATACACTTCCAGGTGGGCTTACAGTTCCAGGACGGCGCGCCCTCCCCGCCGCCGCTCTACCCGCCGCACCCGCGCGTCGGGATACACTTCCAGGTGGGCTTACAGTTCCAGGACGGCGCGCCCTCCCCGCCGCCGCTCTACCCGCCGCACCCGCGCGTCGGGATACACTTCCAGGTGGGCTTACAGTTCCAGGACGGCGCGCCCTCCCCGCCGCCCGCGCACGCCCCGCCCCCTCACTACCCGCCGCACCCGCCGCACCCGCGCGTCGGGATACACTTCCAGGTGGGCTTACAGTTCCAGGACGGCGCGCCCTCCCCGCCGCCCGCGCACGCCCCGCCCCCTCACTACCCGCCGCACCCGCCGCACCCGCGCGTCGGGATACACTTCCAGGTGGGCTTACAGTTCCAGGACGGCGCGCCCTCCCCGCCGCCCGCGCACGCCCCGCCCCCTCACTACCCGCCGCACCCGCCGCACCCGCGCGTCGGGATACACTTCCAGGTGGGCTTACAGTTCCAGGACGGCGCGCCCTCCCCGCCGCCGCTCTACCCGCCGCACCCGCGCGTCGGGATACACTTCCAGGTGGGCTTACAGTTCCAGGACGGCGCGCCCTCCCCGCCGCCCGCGCACGCCCCGCCCCCTCACTACCCGCCGCACCCGCCGCACCCGCGCGTCGGGATACACTTCCAGGTGGGCTTACAGTTCCAGGACGGCGCGCCCTCCCCGCCGCCGCTCTACCCGCCGCACCCGCGCGTCGGGATACACTTCCAGGTTAGCTTGCAGCAGTTGGGCGAACACTTGGCCAGAAAACTAACGTTATTGGCCATTTGCCAAAAAGACACCAACATAACGATTTTTCTTAGTCCACTCATTGGATGACTGGTTTTTTGGACAACTGTTCGCCCAACGACTAGACCTGGGGTAAGTGTGGTGTTCTTGACTTTGAAACAGCTGTCATTTGGAATGTGTTCCTTTCAACTTAAAATTGTTACTCAGTTACCTATATGCTATAAATACTTAGTTATTTCATGTAAGTCAATTCAGTTGGTTTTGTTGGTAGTGCCATCTCCAAACCTCAATGGTACCCACAGAAAACCAGCGCCACGGCTTGCCATGGCAATAATGCTGAGTGGGGGCCAATACTAAGTCCTAGTCCTGTGTCAATTTTTAAGTGTAGTTTATAAGCCAAATAAACATGTTTTCTTTCTTTCTTTCTTTCAATTAAGTTTAGAGCACGTAAGCTTTTACTTGCGCACCTACGTACGTAACAGGCTTACATAAGCTCCTTACTTGAATACGCTAAAGATGTTACTTTGAATGAAAATTTTCCTGTTCATCTGAAAGAAACCATTTTAGCCAAAAGGCAATTTATGAAGAAATGTAAAGATAGAAGGGGCCATTGAAACACAATTCTACGTTCAGCCTTAAAAGAATGTGTGATAAATTGTTTATGGTCCAGAAGGTTTAAGTATGTGTGAAACGGGTCATGCATTGTCTCTTTTGAGTTTGACGACCACTTTGATGTAATGGTCACGTTGCCTTTTAACCAAGAGGTCGCGGGTTCGATCCCCGCACTGTACAAACATTTGTGTGCATGAACATGTCTGTTTGTACTGGTCTGGGTGTTTTATGTATTTATTTAAGTTTATTTGTAATACCACTGTTGATTCTGATATCTGTATCACAAGTGCTTAATTAAGCTACTTGCCACGGAGTCAGATCAATGTATGTGATATTTTTGTATTATTTATTTAGTTAAAATGTTGAACTGTTGTCGCAGGCCAGCGCGCCACCGCCTCAATTCCAGGACGAACCGCCAGTGTATGACTATGGCGACTACGACTGCGCGTACAAGACCCCGCTCAAGTGTCTCAATGTAGGCAGAAAGGAGTACAGCAACACCAGAGATTATAACAGGTTAGTTTTCCATGGAAATACTCGCAAATACGCAAATAAAAAGACTTTTCATATATGCATACAACATACATACATCTTAAATTTTTTCAAGTCCTTGGCATTTAAAAAACATAGCGCCTATGAAGCTAAGTAAGTAATGTATATTTTCTAAAAGCTGTAGAAACCAATTTTTAAACACAAAATTCAATAAATGTTCGGTCCATTGACTCCGATTTCTGATACACAACCGTGACGTCACGATTTTGTATTCCCATTCAAAATCTATGGAAGCAGACCGTTTTGACAGATAATAAAGAGTATGTCAACGATTGGTGGTGTCTCTAGCCAACAACATGTCTCATAAGTTCTAGCGGACTTTAGAAGGCTTTTGATAACATCACTATCACAAATCATTCGTGACGTTTTGTTAAAAATTAGCCTTTACGGTTACATTTGCTAGTAGGTACCTATACAAAGTAACAATGTTCTCTATTCATGAGGAAAGTTGCGTATTGCGTTTCGCTTCAGCGTCTAATCATGTTGTGTGTTCTACAGGGTTCCATTTTAAGACCTTTACTAGTTAATTTTTTTTTTCGGTAGGTACCACTCCCCTAGCACGGAACTGGTAAACAAACAGCCACAGTATCAGCAGGTTCGACGCCCGCGTCTTGATGATACGCAGGAGTACGTCAACGCTAACCAGGTAAAAAACTTTCACTTTATATAGTTATAAAAAAATCGAATTTAATGTACTTATATGTTTGCATTAGAGAAAATCACATTGCGTTTGGAAAGCAGAAGCAAATTTCAACAGGCTTTGCCAATGTTTGGGTGGCCGAGCGGTATATAAGAGGCACACCGGAGCCGGATCCCCATGGACGCGGGTTCGATCCCCGGCTCAGACAGTTGAATTTTTCTACTGCAAAAAATTTTTAGTTTGCAAAATGAGTGCTTATCACGTAAAACAATACAAAAACTAATCGAATTTGAGTCTTTACAAGATGGACGAATGCCTAACCACCCACAAATGGACACAGTTCCATTGTATTGTATTGTATTATTTATTTAGCAAGTTACAAAGAAAAACTATGTTAGTAAGAATCATACATTATTAATGGTTTAAATAATTTAAAGTATTGTCTCATCTTTGGATTCTTTGAAAACTGTTGTAAATATTCAAAGTTCTGTGGCGATTTCTACCGTTCGCCATCACAAGCAAGCACGTCAGCGAGCGCTGATACGGTTCCATAGGCTAGATGGCGCTGTTAGCCTAATACCGCAAACGAACCGCGGCATATAAAATTTATATCCAGAATAATATAGATAGACAAATCAAGATGATGTCTATCAGACCTTGGTCCCCGACCATAACACCCGGTCGGTAGGAAGCGCTTTCCTTTAGCTTCCTAACTCTTGATCTGTTGCGCCAAAGTTCTAAATCTAGTCCCTTGTGTACTTAAAAGTTATATTCTTTTCAGATGTGCCAACCTGAAGAAATAACTTCACCACTGGGCACATTCAAGCGGCAGCGATGTTTAAGATACAAGCAGCGGCGGCCGAGGCCCATACTTCGATCCAAGTCTGATATTTCTGATAGGTAAGAGAATTTTAGCTCAGTGTAAATACATATTTTAAAGTTCAATTCTATTCTTGTATGCTGTTGATTGAGGGTATTCAGTGTTTCTATACTACTGAATATTGCTCTAGCCTCTATGTTGTCAGTGGGTTTCAATTGCCTTTAACTTTTTATTTAAGTCGGTAAAGTAACAATGCAAATAACGATCGCTTCTAATGGTTGGCGCTCTGCCTCCAAAATCAGCGGTTGCTGTTTATGGAGTCAGAGTGTTACAATTAGACGTAAAAAGTCGTGATTATCGACAACAGTTTTAGCCAAATCCTGGATGTTTATTTATAAATCTGTTATGTTTTTCATCATAGCAAAGACCAACGCTTTGTTTAGGGACAAAAAATTGACGTGTTCTCTCTAGCAATTTTCGTACCAGATACCTAGATTGTAGGTACCTATGTTTTGCGTAGTAATTGTGTACAAACAGTATTATCTAATTCAATAAATAAATAATAATAAATAAACAAATATTTCACATCAATCACATCAATTCTCTAGTCCCAAATTGAGCTACGAGGCTTGTGTTATGGGTACTAGACAACGGATAAACATACTTAAATACTTTTTTTTTGTAAATAAATACATATTATACATAGAAAACACCCAGACCAGTACTGTGCGGGGATCGAACCCGCGACCCTTAGTTTTAGAAGTCCGACATGAAGACCACCGCACCAAACGGTCGTCAAAGATCTAACAAAGATAGATGTACAATCAAACGATATTGTACATCTTTCTTTGTTAAACTTGTCTGTAATTTTTGTTTGTGTTGTACAATAAAGTGTTAATCTATCTATCTGTAGACTTGAAAGTTGGTTCATTTAATGTCCCTGGCCATGTTCAGGGCCACTCAAGCCGTAGCCATTACTTAATAATTTTATTGTGTCTTAAAACTTTTTTTATTTTGAGCTTCGAAAAGACATAACACTTAAAAAAATCTTTTCGGCTCCGGTCATAGGGGAGGAATCGAACCCCCGACCTTGGAAATCCGGTCCAATGCTCTGACCACTGAGCTACCGAGAACCTTAATGAAGTCGTTGAATTTTGTAAGTGCTTTTTAACGCTTTGAGCCAGCGTATGTTTCATCAATGATTGTGGGAGACACCCTCAAATCACCCGAGGAAAATATTTATACAAATATTTAACAATCGGTTAAGATGAAACATTCTATAATTTTATTTGTTAAGTACTTTTTGCGTTTACAACGCTTTTTTTTTAATTTCGAAAAAACATAACACTTAAAAAATTCTTTTCGGCTCCGGCCATCGGGGAGGAATCGAACCCCCAACCTTTGGAAGTCAGGTCCAATGTTCTGACCACTGAGCTACCTTAGTGGAGTCGTTGAATTTTGTAAGTGCTTTTTAACGCTTTGAGCCAGCGTATGTTTCATCAATGATTGTGGGAGACACCCTCAAATCACCCGAGAGAAATATTTTTACAAATAAAATAGCGTTGTAAACGCAAAAAGTACTTAACAAATATTTTGAGCTTTTTTGTAATCCTGTTTTTTTTGTCTTTAATCTTTTCGTTACTTTAAATATTTCATTTCTGTAAAAAATGTTTATTTGTACAATAAAGTGTTAATCTATCTTACTATTATCTTTTCCCCCAGGT
>CAWUFN010000017.1:0-12500 GCA_963921415.1 Pyrausta despicata
ACCTAACCTAACCTAACCTAACCTAACCTAACCTAACCTAACCTAACCTAACCTAACCTAACCTAACCTAACCTAACCTAACCTAACCTAACCTAACCTAACCTAACCTAACCTAACCTAACCTAACCTAACCTAACCTAACCTAACCTAACCTAACCTAACCTAACCTAACCTAACCTAACCTAACCTAACCTAACCTAACCTAACCTAACCTAACCTAACCTAACCTAACCTAACCTAACCTAACCTAACCTAACCTAACCTAACCTAACCTAACCTAACCTAACCTAACCTAACCTAACCTAACCTAACCTAACCTAACCTAACCTAACCTAACCTAACCTAACCTAACCTAACCTAACCTAACCTAACCTAACCTAACCTAACCTAACCTAACCTAACCTAACCTAACCTAACCTAACCTAACCTAACCTAACCTAACCTAACCTAACCTAACCTAACCTAACCTAACCTAACCTAACCTAACCTAACCTAACCTAACCTAACCTAACCTAACCTAACCTAACCTAACCTAACCTAACCTAACCTAACCTAACCTAACCTAACCTAACCTAACCTAACCTAACCTAACCTAACCTAACCTAACCTAACCTAACCTAACCTAACCTAACCTAACCTAACCTAACCTAACCTAACCTAACCTAACCTAACCTAACCTAACCTAACCTAACCTAACCTAACCTAACCTAACCTAACCTAACCTAACCTAACCTAACCTAACCTAACCTAACCTAACCTAACCTAACCTAACCTAACCTAACCTAACCTAACCTAACCTAACCTAACCTAACCTAACCTAACCTAACCTAACCTAACCTAACCTAACCTAACCTAACCTAACCTAACCTAACCTAACCTAACCTAACCTAACCTAACCTAACCTAACCTAACCTAACCTAACCTAACCTAACCTAACCTAACCTAACCTAACCTAACCTAACCTAACCTAACCTAACCTAACCTAACCTAACCTAACCTAACCTAACCTAACCTAACCTAACCTAACCTAACCTAACCTAACCTAACCTAACCTAACCTAACCTAACCTAACCTAACCTAACCTAACCTAACCTAACCTAACCTAACCTAACCTAACCTAACCTAACCTAACCTAACCTAACCTAACCTAACCTAACCTAACCTAACCTAACCTAACCTAACCTAACCTAACCTAACCTAACCTAACCTAACCTAACCTAACCTAACCTAACCTAACCTAACCTAACCTAACCTAACCTAACCTAACCTAACCTAACCTAACCTAACCTAACCTAACCTAACCTAACCTAACCTAACCTAACCTAACCTAACCTAACCTAACCTAACCTAACCTAACCTAACCTAACCTAACCTAACCTAACCTAACCTAACCTAACCTAACCTAACCTAACCTAACCTAACCTAACCTAACCTAACCTAACCTAACCTAACCTAACCTAACCTAACCTAACCTAACCTAACCTAACCTAACCTAACCTAACCTAACTCTAACCTAACCTAACCTAACCTAACCTAACCTAACCTAACCTAACCTAACCTAACCTAACCTAACCTAACCTAACCTAACCTAACCTAACCTAACCTAACCTAACCTAACCTAACCTAACCTAACCTAACCTAACCTAACCTAACCTAACCTAACCTAACCTAACCTAACCTAACCTAACCTAACCTAACCTAACCTAACCTAACCTAACCTAACCTAACCTAACCTAACCTAACCTAACCTAACCTAACCTAACCTAACCTAACCTAACCTAACCTAACCTAACCTAACCTAACCTAACCTAACCTAACCTAACCTAACCTAACCTAACCTAACCTAACCTAACCTAACCTAACCTAACCTAACCTAACCTAACCTAACCTAACCTAACCTAACCTAACCTAACCTAACCTAACCTAACCTAACCTAACCTAACCTAACCTAACCTAACCTAACCTAACCTAACCTAACCTAACCTAACCTAACCTAACCTAACCTAACCTAACCTAACCTAACCTAACCTAACCTAACCTAACCTAACCTAACCTAACCTAACCTAACCTAACCTAACCTAACCTAACCTAACCTAACCTAACCTAACCTAACCTAACCTAACCTAACCTAACCTAACCTAACCTAACCTAACCTAACCTAACCTAACCTAACCTAACCTAACCTAACCTAACCTAACCTAACCTAACCTAACCTAACCTAACCTAACCTAACCTAACCTAACCTAACCTAACCTAACCTAACCTAACCTAACCTAACCTAACCTAACCTAACCTAACCTAACCTAACCTAACCTAACCTAACCTAACCTAACCTAACCTAACCTAACCTAACCTAACCTAACCTAACCTAACCTAACCTAACCTAACCTAACCTAACCTAACCTAACCTAACCTAACCTAACCTAACCTAACCTAACCTAACCTAACCTAACCTAACCTAACCTAACCTAACCTAACCTAACCTAACCTAACCTAACCTAACCTAACCTAACCTAACCTAACCTAACCTAACCTAACCTAACCTAACCTAACCTAACCTAACCTAACCTAACCTAACCTAACCTAACCTAACCTAACCTAACCTAACCTAACCTAACCTAACCTAACCTAACCTAACCTAACCTAACCTAACCTAACCTAACCTAACCTAACCTAACCTAACCTAACCTAACCTAACCTAACCTAACCTAACCTAACCTAACCTAACCTAACCTAACCTAACCTAACCTAACCTAACCTAACCTAACCTAACCTAACCTAACCTAACCTAACCTAACCTAACCTAACCTAACCTAACCTAACCTAACCTAACCTAACCTAACCTAACCTAACCTAACCTAACCTAACCTAACCTAACCTAACCTAACCTAACCTAACCTAACCTAACCTAACCTAACCTAACCTAACCTAACCTAACCTAACCTAACCTAACCTAACCTAACCTAACCTAACCTAACCTAACCTAACCTAACCTAACCTAACCTAACCTAACCTAACCTAACCTAACCTAACCTAACCTAACCTAACCTAACCTAACCTAACCTAACCTAACCTAACCTAACCTAACCTAACCTAACCTAACCTAACCTAACCTAACCTAACCTAACCTAACCTAACCTAACCTAACCTAACCTAACCTAACCTAACCTAACCTAACCTAACCTAACCTAACCTAACCTAACCTAACCTAACCTAACCTAACCTAACCTAACCTAACCTAACCTAACCTAACCTAACCTAACCTAACCTAACCTAACCTAACCTAACCTAACCTAACCTAACCTAACCTAACCTAACCTAACCTAACCTAACCTAACCTAACCTAACCTAACCTAACCTAACCTAACCTAACCTAACCTAACCTAACCTAACCTAACCTAACCTAACCTAACCTAACCTAACCTAACCTAACCTAACCTAACCTAACCTAACCTAACCTAACCTAACCTAACCTAACCTAACCTAACCTAACCTAACCTAACCTAACCTAACCTAACCTAACCTAACCTAACCTAACCTAACCTAACCTAACCTAACCTAACCTAACCTAACCTAACCTAACCTAACCTAACCTAACCTAACCTAACCTAACCTAACCTAACCTAACCTAACCTAACCTAACCTAACCTAACCTAACCTAACCTAACCTAACCTAACCTAACCTAACCTAACCTAACCTAACCTAACCTAACCTAACCTAACCTAACCTAACCTAACCTAACCTAACCTAACCTAACCTAACCTAACCTAACCTAACCTAACCTAACCTAACCTAACCTAACCTAACCTAACCTAACCTAACCTAACCTAACCTAACCTAACCTAACCTAACCTAACCTAACCTAACCTAACCTAACCTAACCTAACCTAACCTAACCTAACCTAACCTAACCTAACCTAACCTAACCTAACCTAACCTAACCTAACCTAACCTAACCTAACCTAACCTAACCTAACCTAACCTAACCTAACCTAACCTAACCTAACCTAACCTAACCTAACCTAACCTAACCTAACCTAACCTAACCTAACCTAACCTAACCTAACCTAACCTAACCTAACCTAACCTAACCTAACCTAACCTAACCTAACCTAACCTAACCTAACCTAACCTAACCTAACCTAACCTAACCTAACCTAACCTAACCTAACCTAACCTAACCTAACCTAACCTAACCTAACCTAACCTAACCTAACCTAACCTAACCTAACCTAACCTAACCTAACCTAACCTAACCTAACCTAACCTAACCTAACCTAACCTAACCTAACCTAACCTAACCTAACCTAACCTAACCTAACCTAACCTAACCTAACCTAACCTAACCTAACCTAACCTAACCTAACCTAACCTAACCTAACCTAACCTAACCTAACCTAACCTAACCTAACCTAACCTAACCTAACCTAACCTAACCTAACCTAACCTAACCTAACCTAACCTAACCTAACCTAACCTAACCTAACCTAACCTAACCTAACCTAACCTAACCTAACCTAACCTAACCTAACCTAACCTAACCTAACCTAACCTAACCTAACCTAACCTAACCTAACCTAACCTAACCTAACCTAACCTAACCTAACCTAACCTAACCTAACCTAACCTAACCTAACCTAACCTAACCTAACCTAACCTAACCTAACCTAACCTAACCTAACCTAACCTAACCTAACCTAACCTAACCTAACCTAACCTAACCTAACCTAACCTAACCTAACCTAACCTAACCTAACCTAACCTAACCTAACCTAACCTAACCTAACCTAACCTAACCTAACCTAACCTAACCTAACCTAACCTAACCTAACCTAACCTAACCTAACCTAACCTAACCTAACCTAACCTAACCTAACCTAACCTAACCTAACCTAACCTAACCTAACCTAACCTAACCTAACCTAACCTAACCTAACCTAACCTAACCTAACCTAACCTAACCTAACCTAACCTAACCTAACCTAACCTAACCTAACCTAACCTAACCTAACCTAACCTAACCTAACCTAACCTAACCTAACCTAACCTAACCTAACCTAACCTAACCTAACCTAACCTAACCTAACCTAACCTAACCTAACCTAACCTAACCTAACCTAACCTAACCTAACCTAACCTAACCTAACCTAACCTAACCTAACCTAACCTAACCTAACCTAACCTAACCTAACCTAACCTAACCTAACCTAACCTAACCTAACCTAACCTAACCTAACCTAACCTAACCTAACCTAACCTAACCTAACCTAACCTAACCTAACCTAACCTAACCTAACCTAACCTAACCTAACCTAACCTAACCTAACCTAACCTAACCTAACCTAACCTAACCTAACCTAACCTAACCTAACCTAACCTAACCTAACCTAACCTAACCTAACCTAACCTAACCTAACCTAACCTAACCTAACCTAACCTAACCTAACCTAACCTAACCTAACCTAACCTAACCTAACCTAACCTAACCTAACCTAACCTAACCTAACCTAACCTAACCTAACCTAACCTAACCTAACCTAACCTAACCTAACCTAACCTAACCTAACCTAACCTAACCTAACCTAACCTAACCTAACCTAACCTAACCTAACCTAACCTAACCTAACCTAACCTAACCTAACCTAACCTAACCTAACCTAACCTAACCTAACCTAACCTAACCTAACCTAACCTAACCTAACCTAACCTAACCTAACCTAACCTAACCTAACCTAACCTAACCTAACCTAACCTAACCTAACCTAACCTAACCTAACCTAACCTAACCTAACCTAACCTAACCTAACCTAACCTAACCTAACCTAACCTAACCTAACCTAACCTAACCTAACCTAACCTAACCTAACCTAACCTAACCTAACCTAACCTAACCTAACCTAACCTAACCTAACCTAACCTAACCTAACCTAACCTAACCTAACCTAACCTAACCTAACCTAACCTAACCTAACCTAACCTAACCTAACCTAACCTAACCTAACCTAACCTAACCTAACCTAACCTAACCTAACCTAACCTAACCTAACCTAACCTAACCTAACCTAACCTAACCTAACCTAACCTAACCTAACCTAACCTAACCTAACCTAACCTAACCTAACCTAACCTAACCTAACCTAACCTAACCTAACCTAACCTAACCTAACCTAACCTAACCTAACCTAACCTAACCTAACCTAACCTAACCTAACCTAACCTAACCTAACCTAACCTAACCTAACCTAACCTAACCTAACCTAACCTAACCTAACCTAACCTAACCTAACCTAACCTAACCTAACCTAACCTAACCTAACCTAACCTAACCTAACCTAACCTAACCTAACCTAACCTAACCTAACCTAACCTAACCTAACCTAACCTAACCTAACCTAACCTAACCTAACCTAACCTAACCTAACCTAACCTAACCTAACCTAACCTAACCTAACCTAACCTAACCTAACCTAACCTAACCTAACCTAACCTAACCTAACCTAACCTAACCTAACCTAACCTAACCTAACCTAACCTAACCTAACCTAACCTAACCTAACCTAACCTAACCTAACCTAACCTAACCTAACCTAACCTAACCTAACCTAACCTAACCTAACCTAACCTAACCTAACCTAACCTAACCTAACCTAACCTAACCTAACCTAACCTAACCTAACCTAACCTAACCTAACCTAACCTAACCTAACCTAACCTAACCTAACCTAACCTAACCTAACCTAACCTAACCTAACCTAACCTAACCTAACCTAACCTAACCTAACCTAACCTAACCTAACCTAACCTAACCTAACCTAACCTAACCTAACCTAACCTAACCTAACCTAACCTAACCTAACCTAACCTAACCTAACCTAACCTAACCTAACCTAACCTAACCTAACCTAACCTAACCTAACCTAACCTAACCTAACCTAACCTAACCTAACCTAACCTAACCTAACCTAACCTAACCTAACCTAACCTAACCTAACCTAACCTAACCTAACCTAACCTAACCTAACCTAACCTAACCTAACCTAACCTAACCTAACCTAACCTAACCTAACCTAACCTAACCTAACCTAACCTAACCTAACCTAACCTAACCTAACCTAACCTAACCTAACCTAACCTAACCTAACCTAACCTAACCTAACCTAACCTAACCTAACCTAACCTAACCTAACCTAACCTAACCTAACCTAACCTAACCTAACCTAACCTAACCTAACCTAACCTAACCTAACCTAACCTAACCTAACCTAACCTAACCTAACCTAACCTAACCTAACCTAACCTAACCTAACCTAACCTAACCTAACCTAACCTAACCTAACCTAACCTAACCTAACCTAACCTAACCTAACCTAACCTAACCTAACCTAACCTAACCTAACCTAACCTAACCTAACCTAACCTAACCTAACCTAACCTAACCTAACCTAACCTAACCTAACCTAACCTAACCTAACCTAACCTAACCTAACCTAACCTAACCTAACCTAACCTAACCTAACCTAACCTAACCTAACCTAACCTAACCTAACCTAACCTAACCTAACCTAACCTAACCTAACCTAACCTAACCTAACCTAACCTAACCTAACCTAACCTAACCTAACCTAACCACACTCAATTAGGTACTCAGATAGCCTTCCTGACACTTCTTATGCGCCCATAATTTGTTTTTTAGCAGTATCCTACTGTACATACAATAATAATACATAATTGTAATATAAAAATTTCCTTATCTCATTACGTAGCTAGTTCTTATATAAAATCCGCACGAAATTTTGCAAAGTGTTTTCGTGTTGATCGCTTTTGTTTTAAATTTCATCTTAGATTGTAGTCTCAATAGTATTTAACGTAATTAACTTGATTTCATTCAATTCCGACGATTAGTTTATTTTTGGCAAATTTTTTAGACCTAATTTCTATAGTAAAAATCGTTCAAGTCGCCCTAGCGTTAAAGTTTTGTATAGAAACGTGTGTTGCTGTCTTCGAGAGAGTTGACCGCCGTAATTGCCCGGTTCGTTTGAGGTATCACTCGCGTCGCTACGACCAAATTTCGAAAAAATTCGCCCGCCCACCCACCCTTTGTTCATCTACCAGGTGGACGAGATCGATTTAGTCAAATATTAAACTTCTTTTAAGACTCACGCAGCTAAGACTATCGTGTCTGGCATTGTTTTCCGCACATTTCGGTATACAAAAAGTTAGCTTTTCCTCAATTATAAGCAGTTTTCCGCACGGTTTTACGTCTTAAATTTTTCCTGTTACTTTAGTCTTATTTTCTTACGTATTAATTTGTATTCTGTAAAATGTTTCGCTCACCTGTACGCCGAACTAACCCGACGCCAACGCGCGTCTCACCACCCACAATCCCACGCCCTGACGATGACGAGGAGGTATTCACATCACTCGTATACGATATGTCCCCGACGCCGCCCACCACCGCGCGCCCGACTGCCGACTGTGCACCTGCAGCGAACCACACGATTGCCCGGATCAATGAACTCCTGGGAAAGATAAATGAGGCAATTAAGTCAAGTGGAAACCTCAGAAAGGACATAAAAAAGGACGTCTATGACAGCACAAAGGAGATCAAAGATCTCATTTCAGCCAACCCGAGCATTGTCCCAAATACTCACCCTGACCCCTCCACCACGGCCGCCGCCACGGCTGCCGCCACGGCTACCGTCGTGCGCCAGACCATGAGAGAGGAATTCTCGAAATTCAAGCCTCCCGACCAACCTGCTGGCCTGCACGCCTCCAAACCCCTGGAGGAGGGGATTCTGGCGGCCATACGCCAAGGCATTCGAGAGGAGCTGAAATCCATCCCGGCTCCTCCGCCGCGCGCATCGTATGCCGAGTCCGTTAGAGCCCCACCCCCCAAAAAGACACCGCCAATGCGCTCAACTCCCTCCATAATTGTTAAGAGCACAGACACCGGCAACAACCAAGCGAATGTACTCAATGTGTGGAAATCCAAGGTGTCTTTCAGGGACACCAAGTTTGCGCCCCTCAAAGTCATGCCACTCAACAAAAACACGGTCCGCGTTGACTTTGACAAGCCCGAGCAGTGCGCAGAGGCCATTAAACGCGTGAATGCTGTTCCCGGCATGCGCGCCGAAGAGGCCCGCAAGCGCAAGCCGCTTATCATACTTAAAGGAGTCAGCAAGGATCTCAACAAGGAAGATGTCATCCCCATACTCGCCCAACAGAATGATGTACCCGCTGGGGACATGCGCTTGTGCTTTGCACTGAAAAACCGTAGTGAGCGCCTGTACAACGTCGTACTGGAGGTGACGCCCACAATCCGAGAGAGGTTCGTGGAGACCGAACGCGTTAACCTAGAACACCAGAGGGTGCGCGTATCGGACTTCTCCCGGTTTGTGCAATGCTACAAGTGCCTCCAATTTGGACACACTAACAACAAATGCACGGCGGAGTACTACCCATGCTCACATTGCGCATCTACCGCGCATTCCCTGCAAAACTGCCCACACAAGAATAGCCCGGAAAAATTGAAATGCATCAACTGCACACGCTTTAACGAGAAGACGGGAGGCAACGTAAACACCAAACACTCAGCGACAAACCCCAAACTCTGCTCACGCATCAACCACACCAAGCGACTCCTTGAAGAGACCGTAGATTATGGTAAGTAAGAGCCAAATCAGAATAGCCCAAGTTAACTTAAACCGTTGCTTCGTCTCGCACACCGAATTTGTTCGCTACTTTAGCGCAAATAACTACGATATGGCACTCATCACAGAGCCATACATCGGACGATCAAATTGTGTTCCATCTTATCCCGGCTATGACACTTTTCAATTTAACACAACGGGTAAAGTGAAGGCCTGCATTCTTGTCAAAGCCAGGTCTGGTCTAGCCCTCGGCATGACCCAAATGTCGACTTCCAACCTCGCGGTGATACAGACAAAACTAGGCCAGAGGACGCTTTATATAGCGTCAGCCTATGTTGAACCCGACGAGGACACGAACAACACCATGCTGGCCATCGACACATTCCTCAGAAACACCGCAGGCAGTTACCGTGTGATCGGAGGTGACATGAACGGAAAACACCCCGATTGGGGCGAGAAAACCATTGACACTAGAGGCACGGACATCGTGGACTTAGCGGCCACGCATGCACTCTATGTCTGCAATGTTGGTTCCGTCCCGACCTTCGAGGCTATACGATTCGGCAAGCACTGCTCGTCGATCGTCGACGTAACTATGGTCTCCGATAACCTTATCAACCTGGTTAGAGACTGGAAGGTCAACCTCACGGCGTGCCCGACCTCCGACCACAATGCAATAGATTTCACCTTACATTGCTCGGATAAACTGCCCAAATCAAAATCCACCACTACCTTCAAGTACAATACTACAAAGGCATCCAGGGAAAAGTGGGAGGAATTTCGCGACACTCTACTCGTTAAACTACAGGACAGCGACCTAATCAACAGCTCCCCCAGCAACTACAGTCGAGCCGAAGTCGATGACTTCATAGAGCGCCTCACAATCGACATCCAAGCAGCCTGCAGGGAAACCTTCTCACGAAGAGCGCCTGCGGAAGCCTTTAATCCTTGGTGGAACGATGAGCTTGAAGCCATCAAGAAAGAGGTCATTAGAGCGCATCACCGCATTCACGATCTCAAAGTCGCTGGAAAACCCCTCACCGACGCCGTCAATGCCCACAAGGTCCTTAAAGAGAGGTACTCGAAGGCGCTCTCTGAAGCATCGACTGAGCACTTTCGTGAGTTCTGCTCTACTCAGGGCAAGGAGAATGTGTGGAGCCTGACGAACCGCCTCCTTAAGGATGGCCCAAAGCGTCGACCTCCACAAACCCTGAGAATTGGAGCAGGATTCACGAACAGCACCACCTCCACGGCGGAAGCGCTTCTTGAGCACTTCTTCCCGGACGACCACAGTGACAACACATCCAGGCAACATATGCTCCGAGAAAAACTGGAGAATATACCAAACACTGGCGATGACCACCTATTCGACCAGGCCGAGCTCCGCGAGGGTCTCAAACTCATGAAACCAGCTCGTGCACCCGGACTCGATGGCCTTTCTTCAGACATATGTCTCCATGCCTTTGATACCATACCTGAAATCATGTTGGACCTATATAACAGATGCTTGACCCTAAACTACTTCCCAGTCGCCTGGAAAAAAGCCTACATAAAGATCCTCCCTAAACCCAACAAAACTGACCCGAATAACCTGTCTGCGTACAGACCAATTGGACTATTACCTGTCTTCGGCAAATTGCTGGAGAAAGCACTTTCCAAACGTATTGCATACCACCTGGAACACACTCAGCAATACCATCCAAATCAGTATGGGTTTAAGGAACAGGTTTCCACGACCGACGCTCTCCAGGCGGCTGTCACGAAGATAAAAGATGCCAAATCCGCGGGTCGACAGGTGATAGCGGTATCACTCGATATCAAGGCAGCATTTGATAATGCCTGGTGGCCGCTTCTCCTACACCGGTTGCGGAAATTAGATTGCCCAAGAAATTTGTACAATTTAACTAGAAGCTATCTCGCCGAACGAACAGCTACCTTAGACTATGGGGACGCAACTGCTACTAAATCCACTACCAAAGGCTGTATACAGGGCTCTGTATGTGGGCCCATGTTTTGGAATATTATCCTGGACGAATTGCTGGAAACACAACTACCAAATGGCGCCCACATACAGGCCTTTGCGGATGATCTGCTCCTCATAGTCGAGGCAAACACCGCAAAAGAGATTGAAGCCATCACAAACCGTGCGTTACAAATGATCTTTGAATGGGGCAAAGAAGCTAAACTAACATTCGGCCCGGAAAAAACCCAGGCCGTTGCATTCACAGCCTCCTCTAATCGTGCGAAAATAGTCATGAATGGCGTGCCCATTTCATTCACCGCCGAAATGAAACTGCTTGGGGTCATCCTGGACGACAAGCTGAAATTCATCAGCCATTGTAAATATCTCATTGAAAAAGCCTCCAAAATATTTAAAAAACTGATACAGTTCGTGCGACCCACGTGGGGAGTACATCCAGAAAATGTAAGCACCATTTACCGGCAAGTCATCCAGCCAATGTTCACTTACGCTGCCGGCATCTGGGGAGGGGCGACGAAATTCTATTGCGTGAGGAAGGCCCTAAAGGCGTTCCAGCGCCAGTTCGCCATCCGTGCAATCAGGGCTTTTCGCACCGTCTCCGCTGCAGCGGCCATCGCTTTAGCACAATTCATCCCTCTCCATCTCGCCATAGATGAAGCCAGGGAAATACAAGATGTGAAGCTCACAGGCACTCTTAATGATATCCCTAGTGATATAACATTACGGCCCAAGGTGCCCGTCAAAGAGCAACTCCACCCGGCTAAGCGCGTCACTATCGAGTACTCGGAGGCCTCCACGCAGGCGGAAATCGACCAAATCACAAATGATTTCCCAATAAAAATTTTCACAGACGGCAGCAAGCTGGACG
>CAWUFN010000017.1:15000-22500 GCA_963921415.1 Pyrausta despicata
CTAACCTAACCTAACCTAACCTAACCTAACCTAACCTAACCTAACCTAACCTAACCTAACCTAACCTAACCTAACCTAACCTAACCTAACCTAACCTAACCTAACCTAACCTAACCTAACCTAACCTAACCTAACCTAACCTAACCTAACCTAACCTAACCTAACCTAACCTAACCTAACCTAACCTAACCTAACCTAACCTAACCTAACCTAACCTAACCTAACCTAACCTAACCTAACCTAACCTAACCTAACCTAACCTAACCTAACCTAACCTAACCTAACCTAACCTAACCTAACCTAACCTAACCTAACCTAACCTAACCTAACCTAACCTAACCTAACCTAACCTAACCTAACCTAACCTAACCTAACCTAACCTAACCTAACCTAACCTAACCTAACCTAACCTAACCTAACCTAACCTAACCTAACCTAACCTAACCTAACCTAACCTAACCTAACCTAACCTAACCTAACCTAACCTAACCTAACCTAACCTAACCTAACCTAACCTAACCTAACCTAACCTAACCTAACCTAACCTAACCTAACCTAACCTAACCTAACCTAACCTAACCTAACCTAACCTAACCTAACCTAACCTAACCTAACCTAACCTAACCTAACCTAACCTAACCTAACCTAACCTAACCTAACCTAACCTAACCTAACCTAACCTAACCTAACCTAACCTAACCTAACCTAACCTAACCTAACCTAACCTAACCTAACCTAACCTAACCTAACCTAACCTAACCTAACCTAACCTAACCTAACCTAACCTAACCTAACCTAACCTAACCTAACCTAACCTAACCTAACCTAACCTAACCTAACCTAACCTAACCTAACCTAACCTAACCTAACCTAACCTAACCTAACCTAACCTAACCTAACCTAACCTAACCTAACCTAACCTAACCTAACCTAACCTAACCTAACCTAACCTAACCTAACCTAACCTAACCTAACCTAACCTAACCTAACCTAACCTAACCTAACCTAACCTAACCTAACCTAACCTAACCTAACCTAACCTAACCTAACCTAACCTAACCTAACCTAACCTAACCTAACCTAACCTAACCTAACCTAACCTAACCTAACCTAACCTAACCTAACCTAACCTAACCTAACCTAACCTAACCTAACCTAACCTAACCTAACCTAACCTAACCTAACCTAACCTAACCTAACCTAACCTAACCTAACCTAACCTAACCTAACCTAACCTAACCTAACCTAACCTAACCTAACCTAACCTAACCTAACCTAACCTAACCTAACCTAACCTAACCTAACCTAACCTAACCTAACCTAACCTAACCTAACCTAACCTAACCTAACCTAACCTAACCTAACCTAACCTAACCTAACCTAACCTAACCTAACCTAACCTAACCTAACCTAACCTAACCTAACCTAACCTAACCTAACCTAACCTAACCTAACCTAACCTAACCTAACCTAACCTAACCTAACCTAACCTAACCTAACCTAACCTAACCTAACCTAACCTAACCTAACCTAACCTAACCTAACCTAACCTAACCTAACCTAACCTAACCTAACCTAACCTAACCTAACCTAACCTAACCTAACCTAACCTAACCTAACCTAACCTAACCTAACCTAACCTAACCTAACCTAACCTAACCTAACCTAACCTAACCTAACCTAACCTAACCTAACCTAACCTAACCTAACCTAACCTAACCTAACCTAACCTAACCTAACCTAACCTAACCTAACCTAACCTAACCTAACCTAACCTAACCTAACCTAACCTAACCTAACCTAACCTAACCTAACCTAACCTAACCTAACCTAACCTAACCTAACCTAACCTAACCTAACCTAACCTAACCTAACCTAACCTAACCTAACCTAACCTAACCTAACCTAACCTAACCTAACCTAACCTAACCTAACCTAACCTAACCTAACCTAACCTAACCTAACCTAACCTAACCTAACCTAACCTAACCTAACCTAACCTAACCTAACCTAACCTAACCTAACCTAACCTAACCTAACCTAACCTAACCTAACCTAACCTAACCTAACCTAACCTAACCTAACCTAACCTAACCTAACCTAACCTAACCTAACCTAACCTAACCTAACCTAACCTAACCTAACCTAACCTAACCTAACCTAACCTAACCTAACCTAACCTAACCTAACCTAACCTAACCTAACCTAACCTAACCTAACCTAACCTAACCTAACCTAACCTAACCTAACCTAACCTAACCTAACCTAACCTAACCTAACCTAACCTAACCTAACCTAACCTAACCTAACCTAACCTAACCTAACCTAACCTAACCTAACCTAACCTAACCTAACCTAACCTAACCTAACCTAACCTAACCTAACCTAACCTAACCTAACCTAACCTAACCTAACCTAACCTAACCTAACCTAACCTAACCTAACCTAACCTAACCTAACCTAACCTAACCTAACCTAACCTAACCTAACCTAACCTAACCTAACCTAACCTAACCTAACCTAACCTAACCTAACCTAACCTAACCTAACCTAACCTAACCTAACCTAACCTAACCTAACCTAACCTAACCTAACCTAACCTAACCTAACCTAACCTAACCTAACCTAACCTAACCTAACCTAACCTAACCTAACCTAACCTAACCTAACCTAACCTAACCTAACCTAACCTAACCTAACCTAACCTAACCTAACCTAACCTAACCTAACCTAACCTAACCTAACCTAACCTAACCTAACCTAACCTAACCTAACCTAACCTAACCTAACCTAACCTAACCTAACCTAACCTAACCTAACCTAACCTAACCTAACCTAACCTAACCTAACCTAACCTAACCTAACCTAACCTAACCTAACCTAACCTAACCTAACCTAACCTAACCTAACCTAACCTAACCTAACCTAACCTAACCTAACCTAACCTAACCTAACCTAACCTAACCTAACCTAACCTAACCTAACCTAACCTAACCTAACCTAACCTAACCTAACCTAACCTAACCTAACCTAACCTAACCTAACCTAACCTAACCTAACCTAACCTAACCTAACCTAACCTAACCTAACCTAACCTAACCTAACCTAACCTAACCTAACCTAACCTAACCTAACCTAACCTAACCTAACCTAACCTAACCTAACCTAACCTAACCTAACCTAACCTAACCTAACCTAACCTAACCTAACCTAACCTAACCTAACCTAACCTAACCTAACCTAACCTAACCTAACCTAACCTAACCTAACCTAACCTAACCTAACCTAACCTAACCTAACCTAACCTAACCTAACCTAACCTAACCTAACCTAACCTAACCTAACCTAACCTAACCTAACCTAACCTAACCTAACCTAACCTAACCTAACCTAACCTAACCTAACCTAACCTAACCTAACCTAACCTAACCTAACCTAACCTAACCTAACCTAACCTAACCTAACCTAACCTAACCTAACCTAACCTAACCTAACCTAACCTAACCTAACCTAACCTAACCTAACCTAACCTAACCTAACCTAACCTAACCTAACCTAACCTAACCTAACCTAACCTAACCTAACCTAACCTAACCTAACCTAACCTAACCTAACCTAACCTAACCTAACCTAACCTAACCTAACCTAACCTAACCTAACCTAACCTAACCTAACCTAACCTAACCTAACCTAACCTAACCTAACCTAACCTAACCTAACCTAACCTAACCTAACCTAACCTAACCTAACCTAACCTAACCTAACCTAACCTAACCTAACCTAACCTAACCTAACCTAACCTAACCTAACCTAACCTAACCTAACCTAACCTAACCTAACCTAACCTAACCTAACCTAACCTAACCTAACCTAACCTAACCTAACCTAACCTAACCTAACCTAACCTAACCTAACCTAACCTAACCTAACCTAACCTAACCTAACCTAACCTAACCTAACCTAACCTAACCTAACCTAACCTAACCTAACCTAACCTAACCTAACCTAACCTAACCTAACCTAACCTAACCTAACCTAACCTAACCTAACCTAACCTAACCTAACCTAACCTAACCTAACCTAACCTAACCTAACCTAACCTAACCTAACCTAACCTAACCTAACCTAACCTAACCTCGTCTTTGATGGCGACCTCGACGTCATTCAGTGCCCGAAACTCACTAGCGACAACATAGTCGCAGTGAGGATCCGAACTAGCGCCTGGGAAATCGCGGCGGTGTCCTTCTACTTCGAACCGGACCGACCCATCGGGCCATACCTGGAGCGGCTGAGGGAGGTCGTAGAGGAACTGGGCCCAAGATTACTGCTAATTGGTGGAGATAGTAACGCCAAAAGTACCTGGTGGGGCAGCACCGTAGAAGACCACAGGGGAGAAGAAATGTCCGGGACCCTGGAAGAGTCGGGATTGCAGGTACTCAATAGAGGTGACACACCCACTTTTGACACCGTGAGGGGTACCAAGGTGTTCACCAGCCACGTAGACATAACAGCCTGTAGCGAAGACCTGCTAGATATGGTCGATAACTGGAGGGTAGACCAGGAGATGACGAGCTCAGACCACAACGCCATAAGCTTTGAAATAAATCTCCGCAGAAGCAAAGGACTCAAAGTCCAGAGAACAACACGACTATATAACACCAAAAAGGCAGACTGGGATCTTTTTAACTCAACATTGGAAGAGGCCAAAGCACGAAAGAATCTAACTCTAGAACGAATAAACAACATTGCAAACAAAGACCAACTGGAGCAAACAGTTAGAAATCTTGAAGAGGCCTTAACAACAGCTTGTAAGGCAAGTATGCCTTCCAAAAAGAGTACAGAAGTACTCAAGATCCCTTGGTGGAATGAAGAGCTCGCAAGGCTGAAAAAGGTTACCACTACCTTCAGGCGGAAGATCAGAAATGCGGCACCGCACCGCAGAGACATAGTGGTAACCGAGTACCTGAGAAAGAAAGAAGACTACGAGTGCCAAGCCAAGAAAGCCCAAATAGAAAGCTGGAAGGAGTTCTGCAGCAAGCAAGACCGAGAAGGCCTATGGGAGGGGATTTACAGGGTAATAGGCCGGACCACCAGGAGACAAGAAGATTTGACCCTAACCAAAGATGGAGCATACCTAAACCCAAGAGAATCGGCGAACTTACTGGCGGAGACTTTCTACCCACAAGACCTGGAGGAGGCTGACGACGAACAACACCGCCTGATCAGAAGGACAGCGGAAAAGGTAAACGAGTGGAAGCATGATGAGCACCATGACCCACTGTTTACAAGATTGGAGCTACAGACCGCGGCGGGGAGTTTTAACCCTAAGAAGGCCCCAGGGGCGGATGGCTTCACATCAGACATCTGCAGCCGGGCTATCGACCAGGACCTGGACGCATTCCTTGCCCTGTACAACAAGTGCCTACTGATCGGGCACTTCCCGGACACCTGGAAGGAGGCCACTGTAGTGGTATTGAGAAAACCGGGCAAGGATGACTACACGAACCCCAAGGCTTACCGACCAATCGGTCTATTGCCGGTCTTGGGGAAGGTTCTGGAGAAGATGGCAGTAGCACGGATCAAATGGCATCTAGTACCGCGGATTAGTACTCGCCAGTACGGATTCATGCCCCAACGCAGCACCGAGGACGCCCTCTATACGCTAGTACACCACATCAAGGGTAAGATTGAGCTGAAGAAGCTGGTAACCCTAGTGTCACTGGATATAGAGGGGGCCTTCGATAGCGCATGGTGGCCGGCTATCCGAGTCCGTCTGGCTGAGGAAAAGTGCCCGGTAAACATCAGGAGGCTACTGGATAGCTATCTGGAGCGCAGAAGAGTCAGCGTAAGATTCGCCGGGGAAGAAGCGGTTAGAAACACAAGTAAAGGATGCGTGCAGGGGTCTATCGGTGGTCCAATACTTTGGAATCTTTTGCTGGACCCTCTACTGTGGACGTTGGAGGAGAAGGGGCATTACGTGCAAGCTTTTGCCGATGACGTGGTTCTCGTCTTTGACGGAGACACGTCAAGTGATATAAATAGGCACGCAAATGCGGCACTCGAACTGGTGCGACAATGGGGAAAATGTAATAGGCTCAAATTCGCGGCCCACAAAACCTGCGCGATCGTGTTGACCAGGAAATTAAAATACGACAACCCGCGTCTCACAATGGGAGGAGTCGACATCACGATCTCGAAAGAAGTTAAGATATTAGGATTAACTATAGATGATAGGCTCACATTTAATACTCACGTAGCCAACCAGACGAGAAAAGCAATAGATATCTTTAAACGCCTTTCACGAGCCGCAAAGGTAAATTGGGGCCTGCACCCAGAGGTTATTAGGTTGATCTACACGGCATGCGTAGAGCCGGTTATAATGTACGCCGCGGCAGCGTGGGCTCCTACAGCAGAAAAGATCGGGGTGCAGAAGTTGCTCAATACGGTTCAAAGGGGTTTCGCCCAGAAGCTCTGTAAATCATATCGTACAGTCTCTCTACACTCGGCACTTACTCTGGCGGGGATACTACCTCTCGACCTCAGAATACAAGAGGCAGCCGCCCTGTATGAGACGAAGAGAGGGTCGCCCCTTCCAGAGTTGGGAGACAGAGAGACCGAGAGTATGGTTAGGTTTGCAGAGACTCCTCACCCAGCTACGCATATGGCCATAAAATTCGAACGCCTGGAAGACCAAAGTCTAGTCGATAGACACAACGTGCAGGCGGTGCGAATCTTCACCGACGGCAGCAAAATCGAGGGGAAGGTCGGAGCCGCACTTTCCATGTGGAAAGGTGAGGCCGAGATACGGAACCAAAAATTTTGTCTGTCCGCGTACTGCACGGTCTATCAGGCGGAATTATTGGCTATATGCAAAGCAACGGGCGTGATCCTTAAGGGGGGGGAGAAGAGCTATGGTCTTTACAGCGATTCGATGGCCGCTCTGGAGACGATCGCTAACCATGGCTCCCTCCACCCCCTTGCTGTTGAGACGCGAGAGAACCTGCGGAAGGCTTTTGTCCAGGGCAAAGATGTTTCTTTGTTCTGGATAAAAGCACATGCAGGCCTCCTGGGCAATGAACGCGCCGATGATCTGGCTAAGGAGGCTGCTTTAACATCGAAGCGCAAGCCGGACTATGACAGGTGCCCGGTCTCGTTCGCGAAGCGAACGATACGAGGTAGATCCATCATGAGATGGAAAGACCGGTATAGGTTAGGAGAGACTGCGTCAATCACTAAACTGTTCTTCCCTGACGCTGCAGACGCGTACCAACTCATGCGAAAAATCAAACCGGCCGGTAGATTGACCCAGATCTTAACAGGGCATGGTGGATTCTCTCAGTACTTGCATCGTTTCAAGTGCAGGGAGAGTCCATCATGTGCCTGCGATCCCGACACCGACGAAACCGTTCCTCACCTCCTGACGTCCTGCCCAATATATGGAAAAGCTAGATTTGACTTCGAACAAAAAACGGGGGTTAAAATTGAGTTCGATAACCTGAA
>CAWUFN010000017.1:25000-91504 GCA_963921415.1 Pyrausta despicata
TAACCTAACCTAACCTAACCTAACCTAACCTAACCTAACCTAACCTAACCTAACCTAACCTAACCTAACCTAACCTAACCTAACCTAACCTAACCTAACCTAACCTAACCTAACCTAACCTAACCTAACCTAACCTAACCTAACCTAACCTAACCTAACCTAACCTAACCTAACCTAACCTAACCTAACCTAACCTAACCTAACCTAACCTAACCTAACCTAACCTAACCTAACCTAACCTAACCTAACCTAACCTAACCTAACCTAACCTAACCTAACCTAACCTAACCTAACCTAACCTAACCTAACCTAACCTAACCTAACCTAACCTAACCTAACCTAACCTAACCTAACCTAACCTAACCTAACCTAACCTAACCTAACCTAACCTAACCTAACCTAACCTAACCTAACCTAACCTAACCTAACCTAACCTAACCTAACCTAACCTAACCTAACCTAACCTAACCTAACCTAACCTAACCTAACCTAACCTAACCTAACCTAACCTAACCTAACCTAACCTAACCTAACCTAACCTAACCTAACCTAACCTAACCTAACCTAACCTAACCTAACCTAACCTAACCTAACCTAACCTAACCTAACCTAACCTAACCTAACCTAACCTAACCTAACCTAACCTAACCTAACCTAACCTAACCTAACCTAACCTAACCTAACCTAACCTAACCTAACCTAACCTAACCTAACCTAACCTAACCTAACCTAACCTAACCTAACCTAACCTAACCTAACCTAACCTAACCTAACCTAACCTAACCTAACCTAACCTAACCTAACCTAACCTAACCTAACCTAACCTAACCTAACCTAACCTAACCTAACCTAACCTAACCTAACCTAACCTAACCTAACCTAACCTAACCTAACCTAACCTAACCTAACCTAACCTAACCTAACCTAACCTAACCTAACCTAACCTAACCTAACCTAACCTAACCTAACCTAACCTAACCTAACCTAACCTAACCTAACCTAACCTAACCTAACCTAACCTAACCTAACCTAACCTAACCTAACCTAACCTAACCTAACCTAACCTAACCTAACCTAACCTAACCTAACCTAACCTAACCTAACCTAACCTAACCTAACCTAACCTAACCTAACCTAACCTAACCTAACCTAACCTAACCTAACCTAACCTAACCTAACCTAACCTAACCTAACCTAACCTAACCTAACCTAACCTAACCTAACCTAACCTAACCTAACCTAACCTAACCTAACCTAACCTAACCTAACCTAACCTAACCTAACCTAACCTAACCTAACCTAACCTAACCTAACCTAACCTAACCTAACCTAACCTAACCTAACCTAACCTAACCTAACCTAACCTAACCTAACCTAACCTAACCTAACCTAACCTAACCTAACCTAACCTAACCTAACCTAACCTAACCTAACCTAACCTAACCTAACCTAACCTAACCTAACCTAACCTAACCTAACCTAACCTAACCTAACCTAACCTAACCTAACCTAACCTAACCTAACCTAACCTAACCTAACCTAACCTAACCTAACCTAACCTAACCTAACCTAACCTAACCTAACCTAACCTAACCTAACCTAACCTAACCTAACCTAACCTAACCTAACCTAACCTAACCTAACCTAACCTAACCTAACCTAACCTAACCTAACCTAACCTAACCTAACCTAACCTAACCTAACCTAACCTAACCTAACCTAACCTAACCTAACCTAACCTAACCTAACCTAACCTAACCTAACCTAACCTAACCTAACCTAACCTAACCT
Source organism: Pyrausta despicata (assembly GCA_963921415.1). Lineage (NCBI taxonomy): Eukaryota > Metazoa > Arthropoda > Insecta > Lepidoptera > Crambidae > Pyrausta > Pyrausta despicata. Next base: position 26,792 of record CAWUFN010000017.1, read on the forward strand.
AACCTAACCTAACCTAACCTAACCTAACCTAACCTAACCTAACCTAACCTAACCTAACCTAACCTAACCTAACCTAACCTAACCTAACCTAACCTAACCTAACCTAACCTAACCTAACCTAACCTAACCTAACCTAACCTAACCTAACCTAACCTAACCTAACCTAACCTAACCTAACCTAACCTAACCTAACCTAACCTAACCTAACCTAACCTAACCTAACCTAACCTAACCTAACCTAACCTAACCTAACCTAACCTAACCTAACCTAACCTAACCTAACCTAACCTAACCTAACCTAACCTAACCTAACCTAACCTAACCTAACCTAACCTAACCTAACCTAACCTAACCTAACCTAACCTAACCTAACCTAACCTAACCTAACCTAACCTAACCTAACCTAACCTAACCTAACCTAACCTAACCTAACCTAACCTAACCTAACCTAACCTAACCTAACCTAACCTAACCTAACCTAACCTAACCTAACCTAACCTAACCTAACCTAACCTAACCTAACCTAACCTAACCTAACCTAACCTAACCTAACCTAACCTAACCTAACCTAACCTAACCTAACCTAACCTAACCTAACCTAACCTAACCTAACCTAACCTAACCTAACCTAACCTAACCTAACCTAACCTAACCTAACCTAACCTAACCTAACCTAACCTAACCTAACCTAACCTAACCTAACCTAACCTAACCTAACCTAACCTAACCTAACCTAACCTAACCTAACCTAACCTAACCTAACCTAACCTAACCTAACCTAACCTAACCTAACCTAACCTAACCTAACCTAACCTAACCTAACCTAACCTAACCTAACCTAACCTAACCTAACCTAACCTAACCTAACCTAACCTAACCTAACCTAACCTAACCTAACCTAACCTAACCTAACCTAACCTAACCTAACCTAACCTAACCTAACCTAACCTAACCTAACCTAACCTAACCTAACCTAACCTAACCTAACCTAACCTAACCTAACCTAACCTAACCTAACCTAACCTAACCTAACCTAACCTAACCTAACCTAACCTAACCTAACCTAACCTAACCTAACCTAACCTAACCTAACCTAACCTAACCTAACCTAACCTAACCTAACCTAACCTAACCTAACCTAACCTAACCTAACCTAACCTAACCTAACCTAACCTAACCTAACCTAACCTAACCTAACCTAACCTAACCTAACCTAACCTAACCTAACCTAACCTAACCTAACCTAACCTAACCTAACCTAACCTAACCTAACCTAACCTAACCTAACCTAACCTAACCTAACCTAACCTAACCTAACCTAACCTAACCTAACCTAACCTAACCTAACCTAACCTAACCTAACCTAACCTAACCTAACCTAACCTAACCTAACCTAACCTAACCTAACCTAACCTAACCTAACCTAACCTAACCTAACCTAACCTAACCTAACCTAACCTAACCTAACCTAACCTAACCTAACCTAACCTAACCTAACCTAACCTAACCTAACCTAACCTAACCTAACCTAACCTAACCTAACCTAACCTAACCTAACCTAACCTAACCTAACCTAACCTAACCTAACCTAACCTAACCTAACCTAACCTAACCTAACCTAACCTAACCTAACCTAACCTAACCTAACCTAACCTAACCTAACCTAACCTAACCTAACCTAACCTAACCTAACCTAACCTAACCTAACCTAACCTAACCTAACCTAACCTAACCTAACCTAACCTAACCTAACCTAACCTAACCTAACCTAACCTAACCTAGGCTTTTCCATAGCGAACCGAGGTGTTGAGCCAAGTCACTGTTTTAGTACAAAGCATACATTTTCAATACTGAAAACTGAAATATTGACGTAATTAGCGCTTCTATATTTTTCTAATTAGTAGTTTCTAACCGTATATAGCAAAAGAAGCGATAAAATATATATATTTACTTAATTTTCGGCGTTTTTCAGGAAATTGACTTTGTCTCATACAAAATTATATCGAAATTTTTCCAAGTGTTTTATCGTTGATCGATTTTCGAAATTTTTTGTTTCTACATTGTAGTGTCCGTTATTACAGGCCTACCTGCGTTGTTTGCAGCGCGCTCCGACGCGTAGTTCCTGAAATAAATAAAATTTAAGCATTAAAAACATAGTAAATTTCAGTTTTTCAGTCCTACTGAAAATTTTTGTTTGACAACCCTGTGTGCTTTGTTCGGAGATATTCTTCGCCCCGCCGAGACCAATCCGTAGACACCGCATTTGCACCCCTACGACCAACGGAAGGGCTGAAATTCGCGAAACTTAGGCTTTTCCATAGCGAACCGAGGTGTTGAGCCAAGTCACTGTTTTAGTACAAAGCATACATTTTCAATACTGAAAACTGAAATATTGACGTAATTAGCGCTTCTATATTTTTCTAATTAGTAGTTTCTAACCGTATATAGCAAAAGAAGCGATAAAATATATATATTTACTTAATTTTCGGCGTTTTTCAGGAAATTGACTTTGTCTCATACAAAATTATATCGAAATTTTTCCAAGTGTTTTATCGTTGATCGATTTTCGAAATTTTTTGTTTCTACATTGTAGTGTCCGTTATTACAGGCCTACCTGCGTTGTTTGCAGCGCGCTCCGACGCGTAGTTCCTGAAATAAATAAAATTTAAGCATTAAAAACATAGTAAATTTCAGTTTTTCAGTCCTACTGAAAATTTTTGTTTGACAACCCTGTGTGCTTTGTTCGGAGATATTCTTCGCCCCGCCGAGACCAATCCGTAGACACCGCATTTGCACCCCTACGACCAACGGAAGGGCTGAAATTCGCGAAACTTAGGCTTTTCCATAGCGAACCGAGGTGTTGAGCCAAGTCACTGTTTTAGTACAAAGCATACATTTTCAATACTGAAAACTGAAATATTGACGTAATTAGCGCTTCTATATTTTTCTAATTAGTAGTTTCTAACCGTATATAGCAAAAGAAGCGATAAAATATATATATTTACTTAATTTTCGGCGTTTTTCAGGAAATTGACTTTGTCTCATACAAAATTATATCGAAATTTTTCCAAGTGTTTTATCGTTGATCGATTTTCGAAATTTTTTGTTTCTACATTGTAGTGTCCGTTATTACAGGCCTACCTGCGTTGTTTGCAGCGCGCTCCGACGCGTAGTTCCTGAAATAAATAAAATTTAAGCATTAAAAACATAGTAAATTTCAGTTTTTCAGTCCTACTGAAAATTTTTGTTTGACAACCCTGTGTGCTTTGTTCGGAGATATTCTTCGCCCCGCCGAGACCAATCCGTAGACACCGCATTTGCACCCCTACGACCAACGGAAGGGCTGAAATTCGCGAAACTTAGGCTTTTCCATAGCGAACCGAGGTGTTGAGCCAAGTCACTGTTTTAGTACAAAGCATACATTTTCAATACTGAAAACTGAAATATTGACGTAATTAGCGCTTCTATATTTTTCTAATTAGTAGTTTCTAACCGTATATAGCAAAAGAAGCGATAAAATATATATATTTACTTAATTTTCGGCGTTTTTCAGGAAATTGACTTTGTCTCATACAAAATTATATCGAAATTTTTCCAAGTGTTTTATCGTTGATCGATTTTCGAAATTTTTTGTTTCTACATTGTAGTGTCCGTTATTACAGGCCTACCTGCGTTGTTTGCAGCGCGCTCCGACGCGTAGTTCCTGAAATAAATAAAATTTAAGCATTAAAAACATAGTAAATTTCAGTTTTTCAGTCCTACTGAAAATTTTTGTTTGACAACCCTGTGTGCTTTGTTCGGAGATATTCTTCGCCCCGCCGAGACCAATCCGTAGACACCGCATTTGCACCCCTACGACCAACGGAAGGGCTGAAATTCGCGAAACTTAGGCTTTTCCATAGCGAACCGAGGTGTTGAGCCAAGTCACTGTTTTAGTACAAAGCATACATTTTCAATACTGAAAACTGAAATATTGACGTAATTAGCGCTTCTATATTTTTCTAATTAGTAGTTTCTAACCGTATATAGCAAAAGAAGCGATAAAATATATATATTTACTTAATTTTCGGCGTTTTTCAGGAAATTGACTTTGTCTCATACAAAATTATATCGAAATTTTTCCAAGTGTTTTATCGTTGATCGATTTTCGAAATTTTTTTTTGTTTCTACATTGTAGTGTCCGTTATTACAGGCCTACCTGCGTTGTTTGCAGCGCGCTCCGACGCGTAGTTCCTGAAATAAATAAAATTTAAGCATTAAAAACATAGTAAATTTCAGTTTTTCAGTCCTACTGAAAATTTTTGTTTGACAACCCTGTGTGCTTTGTTCGGAGATATTCTTCGCCCCGCCGAGACCAATCCGTAGACACCGCATTTGCACCCCTACGACCAACGGAAGGGCTGAAATTCGCGAAACTTAGGCTTTTCCATAGCGAACCGAGGTGTTGAGCCAAGTCACTGTTTTAGTACAAAGCATACATTTTCAATACTGAAAACTGAAATATTGACGTAATTAGCGCTTCTATATTTTTCTAATTAGTAGTTTCTAACCGTATATAGCAAAAGAAGCGATAAAATATATATATTTACTTAATTTTCGGCGTTTTTCAGGAAATTGACTTTGTCTCATACAAAATTATATCGAAATTTTTCCAAGTGTTTTATCGTTGATCGATTTTCGAAATTTTTTGTTTCTACATTGTAGTGTCCGTTATTACAGGCCTACCTGCGTTGTTTGCAGCGCGCTCCGACGCGTAGTTCCTGAAATAAATAAAATTTAAGCATTAAAAACATAGTAAATTTCAGTTTTTCAGTCCTACTGAAAATTTTTGTTTGACAACCCTGTGTGCTTTGTTCGGAGATATTCTTCGCCCCGCCGAGACCAATCCGTAGACACCGCATTTGCACCCCTACGACCAACGGAAGGGCTGAAATTCGCGAAACTTAGGCTTTTCCATAGCGAACCGAGGTGTTGAGCCAAGTCACTGTTTTAGTACAAAGCATACATTTTCAATACTGAAAACTGAAATATTGACGTAATTAGCGCTTCTATATTTTTCTAATTAGTAGTTTCTAACCGTATATAGCAAAAGAAGCGATAAAATATATATATTTACTTAATTTTCGGCGTTTTTCAGGAAATTGACTTTGTCTCATACAAAATTATATCGAAATTTTTCCAAGTGTTTTATCGTTGATCGATTTTCGAAATTTTTTGTTTCTACATTGTAGTGTCCGTTATTACAGGCCTACCTGCGTTGTTTGCAGCGCGCTCCGACGCGTAGTTCCTGAAATAAATAAAATTTAAGCATTAAAAACATAGTAAATTTCAGTTTTTCAGTCCTACTGAAAATTTTTGTTTGACAACCCTGTGTGCTTTGTTCGGAGATATTCTTCGCCCCGCCGAGACCAATCCGTAGACACCGCATTTGCACCCCTACGACCAACGGAAGGGCTGAAATTCGCGAAACTTAGGCTTTTCCATAGCGAACCGAGGTGTTTTTTTTTTTTTTTTTTTTTTTTTTTTTTTTTTTTGAATGGACTGTCGCTGAAGCCTTGGAAGAAGGCTTTATCAGCTTAACCGGGCAGAAGGCGGGCGCTTAAGGCGCAGCCGCCGATGAAAGTCGCTCCAGCGGTTACGACGACGTGGCCGGGCCTGAGGAACCCCCCGTACTCGGGGGACTCAGACTCGTCCGCGACGTGTCCCTTACTGGAGGACTTGATCGGGCCGAGTAGAGTGCATGTTGAGCCAAGTCACTGTTTTAGTACAAAGCATACATTTTCAATACTGAAAACTGAAATATTGACGTAATTAGCGCTTCTATATTTTTCTAATTAGTAGTTTCTAACCGTATATAGCAAAAGAAGCGATAAAATATATATATTTACTTAATTTTCGGCGTTTTTCAGGAAATTGACTTTGTCTCATACAAAATTATATCGAAATTTTTCCAAGTGTTTTATCGTTGATCGATTTTCGAAATTTTTTGTTTCTACATTGTAGTGTCCGTTATTACAGGCCTACCTGCGTTGTTTGCAGCGCGCTCCGACGCGTAGTTCCTGAAATAAATAAAATTTAAGCATTAAAAACATAGTAAATTTCAGTTTTTCAGTCCTACTGAAAATTTTTGTTTGACAACCCTGTGTGCTTTGTTCGGAGATATTCTTCGCCCCGCCGAGACCAATCCGTAGACACCGCATTTGCACCCCTACGACCAACGGAAGGGCTGAAATTCGCGAAACTTAGGCTTTTCCATAGCGAACCGAGGTGTTGAGCCAAGTCACTGTTTTAGTACAAAGCATACATTTTCAATACTGAAAACTGAAATATTGACGTAATTAGCGCTTCTATATTTTTCTAATTAGTAGTTTCTAACCGTATATAGCAAAAGAAGCGATAAAATATATATATTTACTTAATTTTCGGCGTTTTTCAGGAAATTGACTTTGTCTCATACAAAATTATATCGAAATTTTTCCAAGTGTTTTATCGTTGATCGATTTTCGAAATTTTTTGTTTCTACATTGTAGTGTCCGTTATTACAGGCCTACCTGCGTTGTTTGCAGCGCGCTCCGACGCGTAGTTCCTGAAATAAATAAAATTTAAGCATTAAAAACATAGTAAATTTCAGTTTTTCAGTCCTACTGAAAATTTTTGTTTGACAACCCTGTGTGCTTTGTTCGGAGATATTCTTCGCCCCGCCGAGACCAATCCGTAGACACCGCATTTGCACCCCTACGACCAACGGAAGGGCTGAAATTCGCGAAACTTAGGCTTTTCCATAGCGAACCGAGGTGTTGAGCCAAGTCACTGTTTTAGTACAAAGCATACATTTTCAATACTGAAAACTGAAATATTGACGTAATTAGCGCTTCTATATTTTTCTAATTAGTAGTTTCTAACCGTATATAGCAAAAGAAGCGATAAAATATATATATTTACTTAATTTTCGGCGTTTTTCAGGAAATTGACTTTGTCTCATACAAAATTATATCGAAATTTTTCCAAGTGTTTTATCGTTGATCGATTTTCGAAATTTTTTGTTTCTACATTGTAGTGTCCGTTATTACAGGCCTACCTGCGTTGTTTGCAGCGCGCTCCGACGCGTAGTTCCTGAAATAAATAAAATTTAAGCATTAAAAACATAGTAAATTTCAGTTTTTCAGTCCTACTGAAAATTTTTGTTTGACAACCCTGTGTGCTTTGTTCGGAGATATTCTTCGCCCCGCCGAGACCAATCCGTAGACACCGCATTTGCACCCCTACGACCAACGGAAGGGCTGAAATTCGCGAAACTTAGGCTTTTCCATAGCGAACCGAGGTGTTGAGCCAAGTCACTGTTTTAGTACAAAGCATACATTTTCAATACTGAAAACTGAAATATTGACGTAATTAGCGCTTCTATATTTTTCTAATTAGTAGTTTCTAACCGTATATAGCAAAAGAAGCGATAAAATATATATATTTACTTAATTTTCGGCGTTTTTCAGGAAATTGACTTTGTCTCATACAAAATTATATCGAAATTTTTCCAAGTGTTTTATCGTTGATCGATTTTCGAAATTTTTTGTTTCTACATTGTAGTGTCCGTTATTACAGGCCTACCTGCGTTGTTTGCAGCGCGCTCCGACGCGTAGTTCCTGAAATAAATAAAATTTAAGCATTAAAAACATAGTAAATTTCAGTTTTTCAGTCCTACTGAAAATTTTTGTTTGACAACCCTGTGTGCTTTGTTCGGAGATATTCTTCGCCCCGCCGAGACCAATCCGTAGACACCGCATTTGCACCCCTACGACCAACGGAAGGGCTGAAATTCGCGAAACTTAGGCTTTTCCATAGCGAACCGAGGTGTTGAGCCAAGTCACTGTTTTAGTACAAAGCATACATTTTCAATACTGAAAACTGAAATATTGACGTAATTAGCGCTTCTATATTTTTCTAATTAGTAGTTTCTAACCGTATATAGCAAAAGAAGCGATAAAATATATATATTTACTTAATTTTCGGCGTTTTTCAGGAAATTGACTTTGTCTCATACAAAATTATATCGAAATTTTTCCAAGTGTTTTATCGTTGATCGATTTTCGAAATTTTTTGTTTCTACATTGTAGTGTCCGTTATTACAGGCCTACCTGCGTTGTTTGCAGCGCGCTCCGACGCGTAGTTCCTGAAATAAATAAAATTTAAGCATTAAAAACATAGTAAATTTCAGTTTTTCAGTCCTACTGAAAATTTTTGTTTGACAACCCTGTGTGCTTTGTTCGGAGATATTCTTCGCCCCGCCGAGACCAATCCGTAGACACCGCATTTGCACCCCTACGACCAACGGAAGGGCTGAAATTCGCGAAACTTAGGCTTTTCCATAGCGAACCGAGGTGTTGAGCCAAGTCACTGTTTTAGTACAAAGCATACATTTTCAATACTGAAAACTGAAATATTGACGTAATAAGCGCTTCTATATTTTTCTAATTAGTAGTTTCTAACCGTATATAGCAAAAGAAGCGATAAAATATATATATTTACTTAATTTTCGGCGTTTTTCAGGAAATTGACTTTGTCTCATACAAAATTATATCGAAATTTTTCCAAGTGTTTTATCGTTGATCGATTTTCGAAATTTTTTGTTTCTACATTGTAGTGTCCGTTATTACAGGCCTACCTGCGTTGTTTGCAGCGCGCTCCGACGCGTAGTTCCTGAAATAAATAAAATTTAAGCATTAAAAACATAGTAAATTTCAGTTTTTCAGTCCTACTGAAAATTTTTGTTTGACAACCCTGTGTGCTTTGTTCGGAGATATTCTTCGCCCCGCCGAGACCAATCCGTAGACACCGCATTTGCACCCCTACGACCAACGGAAGGGCTGAAATTCGCGAAACTTAGGCTTTTCCATAGCGAACCGAGGTGTTGAGCCAAGTCACTGTTTTAGTACAAAGCATACATTTTCAATACTGAAAACTGAAATATTGACGTAATTAGCGCTTCTATATTTTTCTAATTAGTAGTTTCTAACCGTATATAGCAAAAGAAGCGATAAAATATATATATTTACTTAATTTTCGGCGTTTTTCAGGAAATTGACTTTGTCTCATACAAAATTATATCGAAATTTTTCCAAGTGTTTTATCGTTGATCGATTTTCGAAATTTTTTGTTTCTACATTGTAGTGTCCGTTATTACAGGCCTACCTGCGTTGTTTGCAGCGCGCTCCGACGCGTAGTTCCTGAAATAAATAAAATTTAAGCATTAAAAACATAGTAAATTTCAGTTTTTCAGTCCTACTGAAAATTTTTGTTTGACAACCCTGTGTGCTTTGTTCGGAGATATTCTTCGCCCCGCCGAGACCAATCCGTAGACACCGCATTTGCACCCCTACGACCAACGGAAGGGCTGAAATTCGCGAAACTTAGGCTTTTCCATAGCGAACCGAGGTGTTGAGCCAAGTCACTGTTTTAGTACAAAGCATACATTTTCAATACTGAAAACTGAAATATTGACGTAATTAGCGCTTCTATATTTTTCTAATTAGTAGTTTCTAACCGTATATAGCAAAAGAAGCGATAAAATATATATATTTACTTAATTTTCGGCGTTTTTCAGGAAATTGACTTTGTCTCATACAAAATTATATCGAAATTTTTCCAAGTGTTTTATCGTTGATCGATTTTCGAAATTTTTTGTTTCTACATTGTAGTGTCCGTTATTACAGGCCTACCTGCGTTGTTTGCAGCGCGCTCCGACGCGTAGTTCCTGAAATAAATAAAATTTAAGCATTAAAAACATAGTAAATTTCAGTTTTTCAGTCCTACTGAAAATTTTTGTTTGACAACCCTGTGTGCTTTGTTCGGAGATATTCTTCGCCCCGCCGAGACCAATCCGTAGACACCGCATTTGCACCCCTACGACCAACGGAAGGGCTGAAATTCGCGAAACTTAGGCTTTTCCATAGCGAACCGAGGTGTTGAGCCAAGTCACTGTTTTAGTACAAAGCATACATTTTCAATACTGAAAACTGAAATATTGACGTAATTAGCGCTTCTATATTTTTCTAATTAGTAGTTTCTAACCGTATATAGCAAAAGAAGCGATAAAATATATATATTTACTTAATTTTCGGCGTTTTTCAGGAAATTGACTTTGTCTCATACAAAATTATATCGAAATTTTTCCAAGTGTTTTATCGTTGATCGATTTTCGAAATTTTTTGTTTCTACATTGTAGTGTCCGTTATTACAGGCCTACCTGCGTTGTTTGCAGCGCGCTCCGACGCGTAGTTCCTGAAATAAATAAAATTTAAGCATTAAAAACATAGTAAATTTCAGTTTTTCAGTCCTACTGAAAATTTTTGTTTGACAACCCTGTGTGCTTTGTTCGGAGATATTCTTCGCCCCGCCGAGACCAATCCGTAGACACCGCATTTGCACCCCTACGACCAACGGAAGGGCTGAAATTCGCGAAACTTAGGCTTTTCCATAGCGAACCGAGGTGTTGAGCCAAGTCACTGTTTTAGTACAAAGCATACATTTTCAATACTGAAAACTGAAATATTGACGTAATTAGCGCTTCTATATTTTTCTAATTAGTAGTTTCTAACCGTATATAGCAAAAGAAGCGATAAAATATATATATTTACTTAATTTTCGGCGTTTTTCAGGAAATTGACTTTGTCTCATACAAAATTATATCGAAATTTTTCCAAGTGTTTTATCGTTGATCGATTTTCGAAATTTTTTGTTGTTTCTACATTGTAGTGTCCGTTATTACAGGCCTACCTGCGTTGTTTGCAGCGCGCTCCGACGCGTAGTTCCTGAAATAAATAAAATTTAAGCATTAAAAACATAGTAAATTTCAGTTTTTCAGTCCTACTGAAAATTTTTGTTTGACAACCCTGTGTGCTTTGTTCGGAGATATTCTTCGCCCCGCCGAGACCAATCCGTAGACACCGCATTTGCACCCCTACGACCAACGGAAGGGCTGAAATTCGCGAAACTTAGGCTTTTCCATAGCGAACCGAGGTGTTGAGCCAAGTCACTGTTTTAGTACAAAGCATACATTTTCAATACTGAAAACTGAAATATTGACGTAATTAGCGCTTCTATATTTTTCTAATTAGTAGTTTCTAACCGTATATAGCAAAAGAAGCGATAAAATATATATATTTACTTAATTTTCGGCGTTTTTCAGGAAATTGACTTTGTCTCATACAAAATTATATCGAAATTTTTCCAAGTGTTTTATCGTTGATCGATTTTCGAAATTTTTTGTTGTTTCTACATTGTAGTGTCCGTTATTACAGGCCTACCTGCGTTGTTTGCAGCGCGCTCCGACGCGTAGTTCCTGAAATAAATAAAATTTAAGCATTAAAAACATAGTAAATTTCAGTTTTTCAGTCCTACTGAAAATTTTTGTTTGACAACCCTGTGTGCTTTGTTCGGAGATATTCTTCGCCCCGCCGAGACCAATCCGTAGACACCGCATTTGCACCCCTACGACCAACGGAAGGGCTGAAATTCGCGAAACTTAGGCTTTTCCATAGCGAACCGAGGTGTTGAGCCAAGTCACTGTTTTAGTACAAAGCATACATTTTCAATACTGAAAACTGAAATATTGACGTAATTAGCGCTTCTATATTTTTCTAATTAGTAGTTTCTAACCGTATATAGCAAAAGAAGCGATAAAATATATATATTTACTTAATTTTCGGCGTTTTTCAGGAAATTGACTTTGTCTCATACAAAATTATATCGAAATTTTTCCAAGTGTTTTATCGTTGATCGATTTTCGAAATTTTTTGTTTCTACATTGTAGTGTCCGTTATTACAGGCCTACCTGCGTTGTTTGCAGCGCGCTCCGACGCGTAGTTCCTGAAATAAATAAAATTTAAGCATTAAAAACATAGTAAATTTCAGTTTTTCAGTCCTACTGAAAATTTTTGTTTGACAACCCTGTGTGCTTTGTTCGGAGATATTCTTCGCCCCGCCGAGACCAATCCGTAGACACCGCATTTGCACCCCTACGACCAACGGAAGGGCTGAAATTCGCGAAACTTAGGCTTTTCCATAGCGAACCGAGGTGTTGAGCCAAGTCACTGTTTTAGTACAAAGCATACATTTTCAATACTGAAAACTGAAATATTGACGTAATTAGCGCTTCTATATTTTTCTAATTAGTAGTTTCTAACCGTATATAGCAAAAGAAGCGATAAAATATATATATTTACTTAATTTTCGGCGTTTTTCAGGAAATTGACTTTGTCTCATACAAAATTATATCGAAATTTTTCCAAGTGTTTTATCGTTGATCGATTTTCGAAATTTTTTGTTTCTACATTGTAGTGTCCGTTATTACAGGCCTACCTGCGTTGTTTGCAGCGCGCTCCGACGCGTAGTTCCTGAAATAAATAAAATTTAAGCATTAAAAACATAGTAAATTTCAGTTTTTCAGTCCTACTGAAAATTTTTGTTTGACAACCCTGTGTGCTTTGTTCGGAGATATTCTTCGCCCCGCCGAGACCAATCCGTAGACACCGCATTTGCACCCCTACGACCAACGGAAGGGCTGAAATTCGCGAAACTTAGGCTTTTCCATAGCGAACCGAGGTGTTGAGCCAAGTCACTGTTTTAGTACAAAGCATACATTTTCAATACTGAAAACTGAAATATTGACGTAATTAGCGCTTCTATATTTTTCTAATTAGTAGTTTCTAACCGTATATAGCAAAAGAAGCGATAAAATATATATATTTACTTAATTTTCGGCGTTTTTCAGGAAATTGACTTTGTCTCATACAAAATTATATTGACGTAATTAGCGCTTCTATATTTTTCTAATTAGTAGTTTCTAACCGTATATAGCAAAAGAAGCGATAAAATATATATATTTACTTAATTTTCGGCGTTTTTCAGGAAATTGACTTTGTCTCATACAAAATTATATCGAAATTTTTCCAAGTGTTTTATCGTTGATCGATTTTCGAAATTTTTTGTTTCTACATTGTAGTGTCCGTTATTACAGGCCTACCTGCGTTGTTTGCAGCGCGCTCCGACGCGTAGTTCCTGAAATAAATAAAATTTAAGCATTAAAAACATAGTAAATTTCAGTTTTTCAGTCCTACTGAAAATTTTTGTTTGACAACCCTGTGTGCTTTGTTCGGAGATATTCTTCGCCCCGCCGAGACCAATCCGTAGACACCGCATTTGCACCCCTACGACCAACGGAAGGGCTGAAATTCGCGAAACTTAGGCTTTTCCATAGCGAACCGAGGTGTTGAGCCAAGTCACTGTTTTAGTACAAAGCATACATTTTCAATACTGAAAACTGAAATATTGACGTAATTAGCGCTTCTATATTTTTCTAATTAGTAGTTTCTAACCGTATATAGCAAAAGAAGCGATAAAATATATATATTTACTTAATTTTCGGCGTTTTTCAGGAAATTGACTTTGTCTCATACAAAATTATATCGAAATTTTTCCAAGTGTTTTATCGTTGATCGATTTTCGAAATTTTTTGTTTCTACATTGTAGTGTCCGTTATTACAGGCCTACCTGCGTTGTTTGCAGCGCGCTCCGACGCGTAGTTCCTGAAATAAATAAAATTTAAGCATTAAAAACATAGTAAATTTCAGTTTTTCAGTCCTACTGAAAATTTTTGTTTGACAACCCTGTGTGCTTTGTTCGGAGATATTCTTCGCCCCGCCGAGACCAATCCGTAGACACCGCATTTGCACCCCTACGACCAACGGAAGGGCTGAAATTCGCGAAACTTAGGCTTTTCCATAGCGAACCGAGGTGTTGAGCCAAGTCACTGTTTTAGTACAAAGCATACATTTTCAATACTGAAAACTGAAATATTGACGTAATTAGCGCTTCTATATTTTTCTAATTAGTAGTTTCTAACCGTATATAGCAAAAGAAGCGATAAAATATATATATTTACTTAATTTTCGGCGTTTTTCAGGAAATTGACTTTGTCTCATACAAAATTATATCGAAATTTTTCCAAGTGTTTTATCGTTGATCGATTTTCGAAATTTTTTGTTTCTACATTGTAGTGTCCGTTATTACAGGCCTACCTGCGTTGTTTGCAGCGCGCTCCGACGCGTAGTTCCTGAAATAAATAAAATTTAAGCATTAAAAACATAGTAAATTTCAGTTTTTCAGTCCTACTGAAAATTTTTGTTTGACAACCCTGTGTGCTTTGTTCGGAGATATTCTTCGCCCCGCCGAGACCAATCCGTAGACACCGCATTTGCACCCCTACGACCAACGGAAGGGCTGAAATTCGCGAAACTTAGGCTTTTCCATAGCGAACCGAGGTGTTGAGCCAAGTCACTGTTTTAGTACAAAGCATACATTTTCAATACTGAAAACTGAAATATTGACGTAATTAGCGCTTCTATATTTTTCTAATTAGTAGTTTCTAACCGTATATAGCAAAAGAAGCGATAAAATATATATATTTACTTAATTTTCGGCGTTTTTCAGGAAATTGACTTTGTCTCATACAAAATTATATCGAAATTTTTCCAAGTGTTTTATCGTTGATCGATTTTCGAAATTTTTTGTTTCTACATTGTAGTGTCCGTTATTACAGGCCTACCTGCGTTGTTTGCAGCGCGCTCCGACGCGTAGTTCCTGAAATAAATAAAATTTAAGCATTAAAAACATAGTAAATTTCAGTTTTTCAGTCCTATTGAAAATTTTTGTTTGACAACCCTGTGTGCTTTGTTCGGAGATATTCTTCGCCCCGCCGAGACCAATCCGTAGACACCGCATTTGCACCCCTACGACCAACGGAAGGGCTGAAATTCGCGAAACTTAGGCTTTTCCATAGCGAACCGAGGTGTTGAGCCAAGTCACTGTTTTAGTACAAAGCATACATTTTCAATACTGAAAACTGAAATATTGACGTAATTAGCGCTTCTATATTTTTCTAATTAGTAGTTTCTAACCGTATATAGCAAAAGAAGCGATAAAATATATATATTTACTTAATTTTCGGCGTTTTTCAGGAAATTGACTTTGTCTCATACAAAATTATATCGAAATTTTTCCAAGTGTTTTATCGTTGATCGATTTTCGAAATTTTTTGTTTCTACATTGTAGTGTCCGTTATTACAGGCCTACCTGCGTTGTTTGCAGCGCGCTCCGACGCGTAGTTCCTGAAATAAATAAAATTTAAGCATTAAAAACATAGTAAATTTCAGTTTTTCAGTCCTACTGAAAATTTTTGTTTGACAACCCTGTGTGCTTTGTTCGGAGATATTCTTCGCCCCGCCGAGACCAATCCGTAGACACCGCATTTGCACCCCTACGACCAACGGAAGGGCTGAAATTCGCGAAACTTAGGCTTTTCCATAGCGAACCGAGGTGTTGAGCCAAGTCACTGTTTTAGTACAAAGCATACATTTTCAATACTGAAAACTGAAATATTGACGTAATTAGCGCTTCTATATTTTTCTAATTAGTAGTTTCTAACCGTATATAGCAAAAGAAGCGATAAAATATATATATTTACTTAATTTTCGGCGTTTTTCAGGAAATTGACTTTGTCTCATACAAAATTATATCGAAATTTTTCCAAGTGTTTTATCGTTGATCGATTTTCGAAATTTTTTGTTTCTACATTGTAGTGTCCGTTATTACAGGCCTACCTGCGTTGTTTGCAGCGCGCTCCGACGCGTAGTTCCTGAAATAAATAAAATTTAAGCATTAAAAACATAGTAAATTTCAGTTTTTCAGTCCTACTGAAAATTTTTGTTTGACAACCCTGTGTGCTTTGTTCGGAGATATTCTTCGCCCCGCCGAGACCAATCCGTAGACACCGCATTTGCACCCCTACGACCAACGGAAGGGCTGAAATTCGCGAAACTTAGGCTTTTCCATAGCGAACCGAGGTGTTGAGCCAAGTCACTGTTTTAGTACAAAGCATACATTTTCAATACTGAAAACTGAAATATTGACGTAATTAGCGCTTCTATATTTTTCTAATTAGTAGTTTCTAACCGTATATAGCAAAAGAAGCGATAAAATATATATATTTACTTAATTTTCGGCGTTTTTCAGGAAATTGACTTTGTCTCATACAAAATTATATCGAAATTTTTCCAAGTGTTTTATCGTTGATCGATTTTCGAAATTTTTTGTTTCTACATTGTAGTGTCCGTTATTACAGGCCTACCTGCGTTGTTTGCAGCGCGCTCCGACGCGTAGTTCCTGAAATAAATAAAATTTAAGCATTAAAAACATAGTAAATTTCAGTTTTTCAGTCCTACTGAAAATTTTTGTTTGACAACCCTGTGTGCTTTGTTCGGAGATATTCTTCGCCCCGCCGAGACCAATCCGTAGACACCGCATTTGCACCCCTACGACCAACGGAAGGGCTGAAATTCGCGAAACTTAGGCTTTTCCATAGCGAACCGAGGTGTTGAGCCAAGTCACTGTTTTAGTACAAAGCATACATTTTCAATACTGAAAACTGAAATATTGACGTAATTAGCGCTTCTATATTTTTCTAATTAGTAGTTTCTAACCGTATATAGCAAAAGAAGCGATAAAATATATATATTTACTTAATTTTCGGCGTTTTTCAGGAAATTGACTTTGTCTCATACAAAATTATATCGAAATTTTTCCAAGTGTTTTATCGTTGATCGATTTTCGAAATTTTTTGTTTCTACATTGTAGTGTCCGTTATTACAGGCCTACCTGCGTTGTTTGCAGCGCGCTCCGACGCGTAGTTCCTGAAATAAATAAAATTTAAGCATTAAAAACATAGTAAATTTCAGTTTTTCAGTCCTACTGAAAATTTTTGTTTGACAACCCTGTGTGCTTTGTTCGGAGATATTCTTCGCCCCGCCGAGACCAATCCGTAGACACCGCATTTGCACCCCTACGACCAACGGAAGGGCTGAAATTCGCGAAACTTAGGCTTTTCCATAGCGAACCGAGGTGTTGAGCCAAGTCACTGTTTTAGTACAAAGCATACATTTTCAATACTGAAAACTGAAATATTGACGTAATTAGCGCTTCTATATTTTTCTAATTAGTAGTTTCTAACCGTATATAGCAAAAGAAGCGATAAAATATATATATTTACTTAATTTTCGGCGTTTTTCAGGAAATTGACTTTGTCTCATACAAAATTATATCGAAATTTTTCCAAGTGTTTTATCGTTGATCGATTTTCGAAATTTTTTGTTTCTACATTGTAGTGTCCGTTATTACAGGCCTACCTGCGTTGTTTGCAGCGCGCTCCGACGCGTAGTTCCTGAAATAAATAAAATTTAAGCATTAAAAACATAGTAAATTTCAGTTTTTCAGTCCTACTGAAAATTTTTGTTTGACAACCCTGTGTGCTTTGTTCGGAGATATTCTTCGCCCCGCCGAGACCAATCCGTAGACACCGCATTTGCACCCCTACGACCAACGGAAGGGCTGAAATTCGCGAAACTTAGGCTTTTCCATAGCGAACCGAGGTGTTGAGCCAAGTCACTGTTTTAGTACAAAGCATACATTTTCAATACTGAAAACTGAAATATTGACGTAATTAGCGCTTCTATATTTTTCTAATTAGTAGTTTCTAACCGTATATAGCAAAAGAAGCGATAAAATATATATATTTACTTAATTTTCGGCGTTTTTCAGGAAATTGACTTTGTCTCATACAAAATTATATCGAAATTTTTCCAAGTGTTTTATCGTTGATCGATTTTCGAAATTTTTTGTTTCTACATTGTAGTGTCCGTTATTACAGGCCTACCTGCGTTGTTTGCAGCGCGCTCCGACGCGTAGTTCCTGAAATAAATAAAATTTAAGCATTAAAAACATAGTAAATTTCAGTTTTTCAGTCCTACTGAAAATTTTTGTTTGACAACCCTGTGTGCTTTGTTCGGAGATATTCTTCGCCCCGCCGAGACCAATCCGTAGACACCGCATTTGCACCCCTACGACCAACGGAAGGGCTGAAATTCGCGAAACTTAGGCTTTTCCATAGCGAACCGAGGTGTTGAGCCAAGTCACTGTTTTAGTACAAAGCATACATTTTCAATACTGAAAACTGAAATATTGACGTAATTAGCGCTTCTATATTTTTCTAATTAGTAGTTTCTAACCGTATATAGCAAAAGAAGCGATAAAATATATATATTTACTTAATTTTCGGCGTTTTTCAGGAAATTGACTTTGTCTCATACAAAATTATATCGAAATTTTTCCAAGTGTTTTATCGTTGATCGATTTTCGAAATTTTTTGTTTCTACATTGTAGTGTCCGTTATTACAGGCCTACCTGCGTTGTTTGCAGCGCGCTCCGACGCGTAGTTCCTGAAATAAATAAAATTTAAGCATTAAAAACATAGTAAATTTCAGTTTTTCAGTCCTACTGAAAATTTTTGTTTGACAACCCTGTGTGCTTTGTTCGGAGATATTCTTCGCCCCGCCGAGACCAATCCGTAGACACCGCATTTGCACCCCTACGACCAACGGAAGGGCTGAAATTCGCGAAACTTAGGCTTTTCCATAGCGAACCGAGGTGTTGAGCCAAGTCACTGTTTTAGTACAAAGCATACATTTTCAATACTGAAAACTGAAATATTGACGTAATTAGCGCTTCTATATTTTTCTAATTAGTAGTTTCTAACCGTATATAGCAAAAGAAGCGATAAAATATATATATTTACTTAATTTTCGGCGTTTTTCAGGAAATTGACTTTGTCTCATACAAAATTATATCGAAATTTTTCCAAGTGTTTTATCGTTGATCGATTTTCGAAATTTTTTGTTTCTACATTGTAGTGTCCGTTATTACAGGCCTACCTGCGTTGTTTGCAGCGCGCTCCGACGCGTAGTTCCTGAAATAAATAAAATTTAAGCATTAAAAACATAGTAAATTTCAGTTTTTCAGTCCTACTGAAAATTTTTGTTTGACAACCCTGTGTGCTTTGTTCGGAGATATTCTTCGCCCCGCCGAGACCAATCCGTAGACACCGCATTTGCACCCCTACGACCAACGGAAGGGCTGAAATTCGCGAAACTTAGGCTTTTCCATAGCGAACCGAGGTGTTGAGCCAAGTCACTGTTTTAGTACAAAGCATACATTTTCAATACTGAAAACTGAAATATTGACGTAATTAGCGCTTCTATATTTTTCTAATTAGTAGTTTCTAACCGTATATAGCAAAAGAAGCGATAAAATATATATATTTACTTAATTTTCGGCGTTTTTCAGGAAATTGACTTTGTCTCATACAAAATTATATCGAAATTTTTCCAAGTGTTTTATCGTTGATCGATTTTCGAAATTTTTTGTTTCTACATTGTAGTGTCCGTTATTACAGGCCTACCTGCGTTGTTTGCAGCGCGCTCCGACGCGTAGTTCCTGAAATAAATAAAATTTAAGCATTAAAAACATAGTAAATTTCAGTTTTTCAGTCCTACTGAAAATTTTTGTTTGACAACCCTGTGTGCTTTGTTCGGAGATATTCTTCGCCCCGCCGAGACCAATCCGTAGACACCGCATTTGCACCCCTACGACCAACGGAAGGGCTGAAATTCGCGAAACTTAGGCTTTTCCATAGCGAACCGAGGTGTTGAGCCAAGTCACTGTTTTAGTACAAAGCATACATTTTCAATACTGAAAACTGAAATATTGACGTAATTAGCGCTTCTATATTTTTCTAATTAGTAGTTTCTAACCGTATATAGCAAAAGAAGCGATAAAATATATATATTTACTTAATTTTCGGCGTTTTTCAGGAAATTGACTTTGTCTCATACAAAATTATATCGAAATTTTTCCAAGTGTTTTATCGTTGATCGATTTTCGAAATTTTTTGTTTCTACATTGTAGTGTCCGTTATTACAGGCCTACCTGCGTTGTTTGCAGCGCGCTCCGACGCGTAGTTCCTGAAATAAATAAAATTTAAGCATTAAAAACATAGTAAATTTCAGTTTTTCAGTCCTACTGAAAATTTTTGTTTGACAACCCTGTGTGCTTTGTTCGGAGATATTCTTCGCCCCGCCGAGACCAATCCGTAGACACCGCATTTGCACCCCTACGACCAACGGAAGGGCTGAAATTCGCGAAACTTAGGCTTTTCCATAGCGAACCGAGGTGTTGAGCCAAGTCACTGTTTTAGTACAAAGCATACATTTTCAATACTGAAAACTGAAATATTGACGTAATTAGCGCTTCTATATTTTTCTAATTAGTAGTTTCTAACCGTATATAGCAAAAGAAGCGATAAAATATATATATTTACTTAATTTTCGGCGTTTTTCAGGAAATTGACTTTGTCTCATACAAAATTATATCGAAATTTTTCCAAGTGTTTTATCGTTGATCGATTTTCGAAATTTTTTGTTTCTACATTGTAGTGTCCGTTATTACAGGCCTACCTGCGTTGTTTGCAGCGCGCTCCGACGCGTAGTTCCTGAAATAAATAAAATTTAAGCATTAAAAACATAGTAAATTTCAGTTTTTCAGTCCTACTGAAAATTTTTGTTTGACAACCCTGTGTGCTTTGTTCGGAGATATTCTTCGCCCCGCCGAGACCAATCCGTAGACACCGCATTTGCACCCCTACGACCAACGGAAGGGCTGAAATTCGCGAAACTTAGGCTTTTCCATAGCGAACCGAGGTGTTGAGCCAAGTCACTGTTTTAGTACAAAGCATACATTTTCAATACTGAAAACTGAAATATTGACGTAATTAGCGCTTCTATATTTTTCTAATTAGTAGTTTCTAACCGTATATAGCAAAAGAAGCGATAAAATATATATATTTACTTAATTTTCGGCGTTTTTCAGGAAATTGACTTTGTCTCATACAAAATTATATCGAAATTTTTCCAAGTGTTTTATCGTTGATCGATTTTCGAAATTTTTTGTTTCTACATTGTAGTGTCCGTTATTACAGGCCTACCTGCGTTGTTTGCAGCGCGCTCCGACGCGTAGTTCCTGAAATAAATAAAATTTAAGCATTAAAAACATAGTAAATTTCAGTTTTTCAGTCCTACTGAAAATTTTTGTTTGACAACCCTGTGTGCTTTGTTCGGAGATATTCTTCGCCCCGCCGAGACCAATCCGTAGACACCGCATTTGCACCCCTACGACCAACGGAAGGGCTGAAATTCGCGAAACTTAGGCTTTTCCATAGCGAACCGAGGTGTTGAGCCAAGTCACTGTTTTAGTACAAAGCATACATTTTCAATACTGAAAACTGAAATATTGACGTAATTAGCGCTTCTATATTTTTCTAATTAGTAGTTTCTAACCGTATATAGCAAAAGAAGCGATAAAATATATATATTTACTTAATTTTCGGCGTTTTTCAGGAAATTGACTTTGTCTCATACAAAATTATATCGAAATTTTTCCAAGTGTTTTATCGTTGATCGATTTTCGAAATTTTTTGTTTCTACATTGTAGTGTCCGTTATTACAGGCCTACCTGCGTTGTTTGCAGCGCGCTCCGACGCGTAGTTCCTGAAATAAATAAAATTTAAGCATTAAAAACATAGTAAATTTCAGTTTTTCAGTCCTACTGAAAATTTTTGTTTGACAACCCTGTGTGCTTTGTTCGGAGATATTCTTCGCCCCGCCGAGACCAATCCGTAGACACCGCATTTGCACCCCTACGACCAACGGAAGGGCTGAAATTCGCGAAACTTAGGCTTTTCCATAGCGAACCGAGGTGTTGAGCCAAGTCACTGTTTTAGTACAAAGCATACATTTTCAATACTGAAAACTGAAATATTGACGTAATTAGCGCTTCTATATTTTTCTAATTAGTAGTTTCTAACCGTATATAGCAAAAGAAGCGATAAAATATATATATTTACTTAATTTTCGGCGTTTTTCAGGAAATTGACTTTGTCTCATACAAAATTATATCGAAATTTTTCCAAGTGTTTTATCGTTGATCGATTTTCGAAATTTTTTGTTTCTACATTGTAGTGTCCGTTATTACAGGCCTACCTGCGTTGTTTGCAGCGCGCTCCGACGCGTAGTTCCTGAAATAAATAAAATTTAAGCATTAAAAACATAGTAAATTTCAGTTTTTCAGTCCTACTGAAAATTTTTGTTTGACAACCCTGTGTGCTTTGTTCGGAGATATTCTTCGCCCCGCCGAGACCAATCCGTAGACACCGCATTTGCACCCCTACGACCAACGGAAGGGCTGAAATTCGCGAAACTTAGGCTTTTCCATAGCGAACCGAGGTGTTGAGCCAAGTCACTGTTTTAGTACAAAGCATACATTTTCAATACTGAAAACTGAAATATTGACGTAATTAGCGCTTCTATATTTTTCTAATTAGTAGTTTCTAACCGTATATAGCAAAAGAAGCGATAAAATATATATATTTACTTAATTTTCGGCGTTTTTCAGGAAATTGAC
Organism: Pyrausta despicata; assembly: GCA_963921415.1. Taxonomy (NCBI): domain Eukaryota; kingdom Metazoa; phylum Arthropoda; class Insecta; order Lepidoptera; family Crambidae; genus Pyrausta; species Pyrausta despicata. The sequence continues at coordinate 49,190 of CAWUFN010000017.1, forward strand.
TTTGTCTCATACAAAATTATATCGAAATTTTTCCAAGTGTTTTATCGTTGGTCGATTTTCGAAATTTTTTGTTTCTACATTGTAGTGTCCGTTATTACAGGCCTACCTGCGTTGTTTGCAGCGCGCTCCGACGCGTAGTTCCTGAAATAAATAAAATTTAAGCATTAAAAACATAGTAAATTTCAGTTTTTCAGTCCTATTGAAAATTTTTGTTTGACAACCCTGTGTGCTTTGTTCGGAGATATTCTTCGCCCCGCCGAGACCAATCCGTAGACACCGCATTTGCACCCCTACGACCAACGGAAGGGCTGAAATTCGCGAAACTTAGGCTTTTCCATAGCGAACCGAGGTGTTGAGCCAAGTCACTGTTTTAGTACAAAGCATACATTTTCAATACTGAAAACTGAAATATTGACGTAATTAGCGCTTCTATATTTTTCTAATTAGTAGTTTCTAACCGTATATAGCAAAAGAAGCGATAAAATATATATATTTACTTAATTTTCGGCGTTTTTCAGGAAATTGACTTTGTCTCATACAAAATTATATCGAAATTTTTCCAAGTGTTTTATCGTTGATCGATTTTCGAAATTTTTTGTTTCTACATTGTAGTGTCCGTTATTACAGGCCTACCTGCGTTGTTTGCAGCGCGCTCCGACGCGTAGTTCCTGAAATAAATAAAATTTAAGCATTAAAAACATAGTAAATTTCAGTTTTTCAGTCCTACTGAAAATTTTTGTTTGACAACCCTGTGTGCTTTGTTCGGAGATATTCTTCGCCCCGCCGAGACCAATCCGTAGACACCGCATTTGCACCCCTACGACCAACGGAAGGGCTGAAATTCGCGAAACTTAGGCTTTTCCATAGCGAACCGAGGTGTTGAGCCAAGTCACTGTTTTAGTACAAAGCATACATTTTCAATACTGAAAACTGAAATATTGACGTAATTAGCGCTTCTATATTTTTCTAATTAGTAGTTTCTAACCGTATATAGCAAAAGAAGCGATAAAATATATATATTTACTTAATTTTCGGCGTTTTTCAGGAAATTGACTTTGTCTCATACAAAATTATATCGAAATTTTTCCAAGTGTTTTATCGTTGATCGATTTTCGAAATTTTTTGTTTCTACATTGTAGTGTCCGTTATTACAGGCCTACCTGCGTTGTTTGCAGCGCGCTCCGACGCGTAGTTCCTGAAATAAATAAAATTTAAGCATTAAAAACATAGTAAATTTCAGTTTTTCAGTCCTACTGAAAATTTTTGTTTGACAACCCTGTGTGCTTTGTTCGGAGATATTCTTCGCCCCGCCGAGACCAATCCGTAGACACCGCATTTGCACCCCTACGACCAACGGAAGGGCTGAAATTCGCGAAACTTAGGCTTTTCCATAGCGAACCGAGGTGTTGAGCCAAGTCACTGTTTTAGTACAAAGCATACATTTTCAATACTGAAAACTGAAATATTGACGTAATTAGCGCTTCTATATTTTTCTAATTAGTAGTTTCTAACCGTATATAGCAAAAGAAGCGATAAAATATATATATTTACTTAATTTTCGGCGTTTTTCAGGAAATTGACTTTGTCTCATACAAAATTATATCGAAATTTTTCCAAGTGTTTTATCGTTGATCGATTTTCGAAATTTTTTGTTTCTACATTGTAGTGTCCGTTATTACAGGCCTACCTGCGTTGTTTGCAGCGCGCTCCGACGCGTAGTTCCTGAAATAAATAAAATTTAAGCATTAAAAACATAGTAAATTTCAGTTTTTCAGTCCTACTGAAAATTTTTGTTTGACAACCCTGTGTGCTTTGTTCGGAGATATTCTTCGCCCCGCCGAGACCAATCCGTAGACACCGCATTTGCACCCCTACGACCAACGGAAGGGCTGAAATTCGCGAAACTTAGGCTTTTCCATAGCGAACCGAGGTGTTGAGCCAAGTCACTGTTTTAGTACAAAGCATACATTTTCAATACTGAAAACTGAAATATTGACGTAATTAGCGCTTCTATATTTTTCTAATTAGTAGTTTCTAACCGTATATAGCAAAAGAAGCGATAAAATATATATATTTACTTAATTTTCGGCGTTTTTCAGGAAATTGACTTTGTCTCATACAAAATTATATCGAAATTTTTCCAAGTGTTTTATCGTTGATCGATTTTCGAAATTTTTTGTTTCTACATTGTAGTGTCCGTTATTACAGGCCTACCTGCGTTGTTTGCAGCGCGCTCCGACGCGTAGTTCCTGAAATAAATAAAATTTAAGCATTAAAAACATAGTAAATTTCAGTTTTTCAGTCCTACTGAAAATTTTTGTTTGACAACCCTGTGTGCTTTGTTCGGAGATATTCTTCGCCCCGCCGAGACCAATCCGTAGACACCGCATTTGCACCCCTACGACCAACGGAAGGGCTGAAATTCGCGAAACTTAGGCTTTTCCATAGCGAACCGAGGTGTTGAGCCAAGTCACTGTTTTAGTACAAAGCATACATTTTCAATACTGAAAACTGAAATATTGACGTAATTAGCGCTTCTATATTTTTCTAATTAGTAGTTTCTAACCGTATATAGCAAAAGAAGCGATAAAATATATATATTTACTTAATTTTCGGCGTTTTTCAGGAAATTGACTTTGTCTCATACAAAATTATATCGAAATTTTTCCAAGTGTTTTATCGTTGGTCGATTTTCGAAATTTTTTGTTTCTACATTGTAGTGTCCGTTATTACAGGCCTACCTGCGTTGTTTGCAGCGCGCTCCGACGCGTAGTTCCTGAAATAAATAAAATTTAAGCATTAAAAACATAGTAAATTTCAGTTTTTCAGTCCTATTGAAAATTTTTGTTTGACAACCCTGTGTGCTTTGTTCGGAGATATTCTTCGCCCCGCCGAGACCAATCCGTAGACACCGCATTTGCACCCCTACGACCAACGGAAGGGCTGAAATTCGCGAAACTTAGGCTTTTCCATAGCGAACCGAGGTGTTGAGCCAAGTCACTGTTTTAGTACAAAGCATACATTTTCAATACTGAAAACTGAAATATTGACGTAATTAGCGCTTCTATATTTTTCTAATTAGTAGTTTCTAACCGTATATAGCAAAAGAAGCGATAAAATATATATATTTACTTAATTTTCGGCGTTTTTCAGGAAATTGACTTTGTCTCATACAAAATTATATCGAAATTTTTCCAAGTGTTTTATCGTTGATCGATTTTCGAAATTTTTTGTTTCTACATTGTAGTGTCCGTTATTACAGGCCTACCTGCGTTGTTTGCAGCGCGCTCCGACGCGTAGTTCCTGAAATAAATAAAATTTAAGCATTAAAAACATAGTAAATTTCAGTTTTTCAGTCCTACTGAAAATTTTTGTTTGACAACCCTGTGTGCTTTGTTCGGAGATATTCTTCGCCCCGCCGAGACCAATCCGTAGACACCGCATTTGCACCCCTACGACCAACGGAAGGGCTGAAATTCGCGAAACTTAGGCTTTTCCATAGCGAACCGAGGTGTTGAGCCAAGTCACTGTTTTAGTACAAAGCATACATTTTCAATACTGAAAACTGAAATATTGACGTAATTAGCGCTTCTATATTTTTCTAATTAGTAGTTTCTAACCGTATATAGCAAAAGAAGCGATAAAATATATATATTTACTTAATTTTCGGCGTTTTTCAGGAAATTGACTTTGTCTCATACAAAATTATATCGAAATTTTTCCAAGTGTTTTATCGTTGATCGATTTTCGAAATTTTTTGTTTCTACATTGTAGTGTCCGTTATTACAGGCCTACCTGCGTTGTTTGCAGCGCGCTCCGACGCGTAGTTCCTGAAATAAATAAAATTTAAGCATTAAAAACATAGTAAATTTCAGTTTTTCAGTCCTACTGAAAATTTTTGTTTGACAACCCTGTGTGCTTTGTTCGGAGATATTCTTCGCCCCGCCGAGACCAATCCGTAGACACCGCATTTGCACCCCTACGACCAACGGAAGGGCTGAAATTCGCGAAACTTAGGCTTTTCCATAGCGAACCGAGGTGTTGAGCCAAGTCACTGTTTTAGTACAAAGCATACATTTTCAATACTGAAAACTGAAATATTGACGTAATTAGCGCTTCTATATTTTTCTAATTAGTAGTTTCTAACCGTATATAGCAAAAGAAGCGATAAAATATATATATTTACTTAATTTTCGGCGTTTTTCAGGAAATTGACTTTGTCTCATACAAAATTATATCGAAATTTTTCCAAGTGTTTTATCGTTGATCGATTTTCGAAATTTTTTGTTTCTACATTGTAGTGTCCGTTATTACAGGCCTACCTGCGTTGTTTGCAGCGCGCTCCGACGCGTAGTTCCTGAAATAAATAAAATTTAAGCATTAAAAACATAGTAAATTTCAGTTTTTCAGTCCTACTGAAAATTTTTGTTTGACAACCCTGTGTGCTTTGTTCGGAGATATTCTTCGCCCCGCCGAGACCAATCCGTAGACACCGCATTTGCACCCCTACGACCAACGGAAGGGCTGAAATTCGCGAAACTTAGGCTTTTCCATAGCGAACCGAGGTGTTGAGCCAAGTCACTGTTTTAGTACAAAGCATACATTTTCAATACTGAAAACTGAAATATTGACGTAATTAGCGCTTCTATATTTTTCTAATTAGTAGTTTCTAACCGTATATAGCAAAAGAAGCGATAAAATATATATATTTACTTAATTTTCGGCGTTTTTCAGGAAATTGACTTTGTCTCATACAAAATTATATCGAAATTTTTCCAAGTGTTTTATCGTTGATCGATTTTCGAAATTTTTTGTTTCTACATTGTAGTGTCCGTTATTACAGGCCTACCTGCGTTGTTTGCAGCGCGCTCCGACGCGTAGTTCCTGAAATAAATAAAATTTAAGCATTAAAAACATAGTAAATTTCAGTTTTTCAGTCCTACTGAAAATTTTTGTTTGACAACCCTGTGTGCTTTGTTCGGAGATATTCTTCGCCCCGCCGAGACCAATCCGTAGACACCGCATTTGCACCCCTACGACCAACGGAAGGGCTGAAATTCGCGAAACTTAGGCTTTTCCATAGCGAACCGAGGTGTTGAGCCAAGTCACTGTTTTAGTACAAAGCATACATTTTCAATACTGAAAACTGAAATATTGACGTAATTAGCGCTTCTATATTTTTCTAATTAGTAGTTTCTAACCGTATATAGCAAAAGAAGCGATAAAATATATATATTTACTTAATTTTCGGCGTTTTTCAGGAAATTGACTTTGTCTCATACAAAATTATATCGAAATTTTTCCAAGTGTTTTATCGTTGATCGATTTTCGAAATTTTTTGTTTCTACATTGTAGTGTCCGTTATTACAGGCCTACCTGCGTTGTTTGCAGCGCGCTCCGACGCGTAGTTCCTGAAATAAATAAAATTTAAGCATTAAAAACATAGTAAATTTCAGTTTTTCAGTCCTACTGAAAATTTTTGTTTGACAACCCTGTGTGCTTTGTTCGGAGATATTCTTCGCCCCGCCGAGACCAATCCGTAGACACCGCATTTGCACCCCTACGACCAACGGAAGGGCTGAAATTCGCGAAACTTAGGCTTTTCCATAGCGAACCGAGGTGTTGAGCCAAGTCACTGTTTTAGTACAAAGCATACATTTTCAATACTGAAAACTGAAATATTGACGTAATTAGCGCTTCTATATTTTTCTAATTAGTAGTTTCTAACCGTATATAGCAAAAGAAGCGATAAAATATATATATTTACTTAATTTTCGGCGTTTTTCAGGAAATTGACTTTGTCTCATACAAAATTATATCGAAATTTTTCCAAGTGTTTTATCGTTGATCGATTTTCGAAATTTTTTGTTTCTACATTGTAGTGTCCGTTATTACAGGCCTACCTGCGTTGTTTGCAGCGCGCTCCGACGCGTAGTTCCTGAAATAAATAAAATTTAAGCATTAAAAACATAGTAAATTTCAGTTTTTCAGTCCTACTGAAAATTTTTGTTTGACAACCCTGTGTGCTTTGTTCGGAGATATTCTTCGCCCCGCCGAGACCAATCCGTAGACACCGCATTTGCACCCCTACGACCAACGGAAGGGCTGAAATTCGCGAAACTTAGGCTTTTCCATAGCGAACCGAGGTGTTGAGCCAAGTCACTGTTTTAGTACAAAGCATACATTTTCAATACTGAAAACTGAAATATTGACGTAATTAGCGCTTCTATATTTTTCTAATTAGTAGTTTCTAACCGTATATAGCAAAAGAAGCGATAAAATATATATATTTACTTAATTTTCGGCGTTTTTCAGGAAATTGACTTTGTCTCATACAAAATTATATCGAAATTTTTCCAAGTGTTTTATCGTTGATCGATTTTCGAAATTTTTTGTTTCTACATTGTAGTGTCCGTTATTACAGGCCTACCTGCGTTGTTTGCAGCGCGCTCCGACGCGTAGTTCCTGAAATAAATAAAATTTAAGCATTAAAAACATAGTAAATTTCAGTTTTTCAGTCCTACTGAAAATTTTTGTTTGACAACCCTGTGTGCTTTGTTCGGAGATATTCTTCGCCCCGCCGAGACCAATCCGTAGACACCGCATTTGCACCCCTACGACCAACGGAAGGGCTGAAATTCGCGAAACTTAGGCTTTTCCATAGCGAACCGAGGTGTTGAGCCAAGTCACTGTTTTAGTACAAAGCATACATTTTCAATACTGAAAACTGAAATATTGACGTAATTAGCGCTTCTATATTTTTCTAATTAGTAGTTTCTAACCGTATATAGCAAAAGAAGCGATAAAATATATATATTTACTTAATTTTCGGCGTTTTTCAGGAAATTGACTTTGTCTCATACAAAATTATATCGAAATTTTTCCAAGTGTTTTATCGTTGATCGATTTTCGAAATTTTTTGTTTCTACATTGTAGTGTCCGTTATTACAGGCCTACCTGCGTTGTTTGCAGCGCGCTCCGACGCGTAGTTCCTGAAATAAATAAAATTTAAGCATTAAAAACATAGTAAATTTCAGTTTTTCAGTCCTACTGAAAATTTTTGTTTGACAACCCTGTGTGCTTTGTTCGGAGATATTCTTCGCCCCGCCGAGACCAATCCGTAGACACCGCATTTGCACCCCTACGACCAACGGAAGGGCTGAAATTCGCGAAACTTAGGCTTTTCCATAGCGAACCGAGGTGTTGAGCCAAGTCACTGTTTTAGTACAAAGCATACATTTTCAATACTGAAAACTGAAATATTGACGTAATTAGCGCTTCTATATTTTTCTAATTAGTAGTTTCTAACCGTATATAGCAAAAGAAGCGATAAAATATATATATTTACTTAATTTTCGGCGTTTTTCAGGAAATTGACTTTGTCTCATACAAAATTATATCGAAATTTTTCCAAGTGTTTTATCGTTGATCGATTTTCGAAATTTTTTGTTTCTACATTGTAGTGTCCGTTATTACAGGCCTACCTGCGTTGTTTGCAGCGCGCTCCGACGCGTAGTTCCTGAAATAAATAAAATTTAAGCATTAAAAACATAGTAAATTTCAGTTTTTCAGTCCTACTGAAAATTTTTGTTTGACAACCCTGTGTGCTTTGTTCGGAGATATTCTTCGCCCCGCCGAGACCAATCCGTAGACACCGCATTTGCACCCCTACGACCAACGGAAGGGCTGAAATTCGCGAAACTTAGGCTTTTCCATAGCGAACCGAGGTGTTGAGCCAAGTCACTGTTTTAGTACAAAGCATACATTTTCAATACTGAAAACTGAAATATTGACGTAATTAGCGCTTCTATATTTTTCTAATTAGTAGTTTCTAACCGTATATAGCAAAAGAAGCGATAAAATATATATATTTACTTAATTTTCGGCGTTTTTCAGGAAATTGACTTTGTCTCATACAAAATTATATCGAAATTTTTCCAAGTGTTTTATCGTTGATCGATTTTCGAAATTTTTTGTTTCTACATTGTAGTGTCCGTTATTACAGGCCTACCTGCGTTGTTTGCAGCGCGCTCCGACGCGTAGTTCCTGAAATAAATAAAATTTAAGCATTAAAAACATAGTAAATTTCAGTTTTTCAGTCCTATTGAAAATTTTTGTTTGACAACCCTGTGTGCTTTGTTCGGAGATATTCTTCGCCCCGCCGAGACCAATCCGTAGACACCGCATTTGCACCCCTACGACCAACGGAAGGGCTGAAATTCGCGAAACTTAGGCTTTTCCATAGCGAACCGAGGTGTTGAGCCAAGTCACTGTTTTAGTACAAAGCATACATTTTCAATACTGAAAACTGAAATATTGACGTAATTAGCGCTTCTATATTTTTCTAATTAGTAGTTTCTAACCGTATATAGCAAAAGAAGCGATAAAATATATATATTTACTTAATTTTCGGCGTTTTTCAGGAAATTGACTTTGTCTCATACAAAATTATATCGAAATTTTTCCAAGTGTTTTATCGTTGATCGATTTTCGAAATTTTTTGTTTCTACATTGTAGTGTCCGTTATTACAGGCCTACCTGCGTTGTTTGCAGCGCGCTCCGACGCGTAGTTCCTGAAATAAATAAAATTTAAGCATTAAAAACATAGTAAATTTCAGTTTTTCAGTCCTACTGAAAATTTTTGTTTGACAACCCTGTGTGCTTTGTTCGGAGATATTCTTCGCCCCGCCGAGACCAATCCGTAGACACCGCATTTGCACCCCTACGACCAACGGAAGGGCTGAAATTCGCGAAACTTAGGCTTTTCCATAGCGAACCGAGGTGTTGAGCCAAGTCACTGTTTTAGTACAAAGCATACATTTTCAATACTGAAAACTGAAATATTGACGTAATTAGCGCTTCTATATTTTTCTAATTAGTAGTTTCTAACCGTATATAGCAAAAGAAGCGATAAAATATATATATTTACTTAATTTTCGGCGTTTTTCAGGAAATTGACTTTGTCTCATACAAAATTATATCGAAATTTTTCCAAGTGTTTTATCGTTGATCGATTTTCGAAATTTTTTGTTTCTACATTGTAGTGTCCGTTATTACAGGCCTACCTGCGTTGTTTGCAGCGCGCTCCGACGCGTAGTTCCTGAAATAAATAAAATTTAAGCATTAAAAACATAGTAAATTTCAGTTTTTCAGTCCTACTGAAAATTTTTGTTTGACAACCCTGTGTGCTTTGTTCGGAGATATTCTTCGCCCCGCCGAGACCAATCCGTAGACACCGCATTTGCACCCCTACGACCAACGGAAGGGCTGAAATTCGCGAAACTTAGGCTTTTCCATAGCGAACCGAGGTGTTGAGCCAAGTCACTGTTTTAGTACAAAGCATACATTTTCAATACTGAAAACTGAAATATTGACGTAATTAGCGCTTCTATATTTTTCTAATTAGTAGTTTCTAACCGTATATAGCAAAAGAAGCGATAAAATATATATATTTACTTAATTTTCGGCGTTTTTCAGGAAATTGACTTTGTCTCATACAAAATTATATCGAAATTTTTCCAAGTGTTTTATCGTTGATCGATTTTCGAAATTTTTTGTTTCTACATTGTAGTGTCCGTTATTACAGGCCTACCTGCGTTGTTTGCAGCGCGCTCCGACGCGTAGTTCCTGAAATAAATAAAATTTAAGCATTAAAAACATAGTAAATTTCAGTTTTTCAGTCCTACTGAAAATTTTTGTTTGACAACCCTGTGTGCTTTGTTCGGAGATATTCTTCGCCCCGCCGAGACCAATCCGTAGACACCGCATTTGCACCCCTACGACCAACGGAAGGGCTGAAATTCGCGAAACTTAGGCTTTTCCATAGCGAACCGAGGTGTTGAGCCAAGTCACTGTTTTAGTACAAAGCATACATTTTCAATACTGAAAACTGAAATATTGACGTAATTAGCGCTTCTATATTTTTCTAATTAGTAGTTTCTAACCGTATATAGCAAAAGAAGCGATAAAATATATATATTTACTTAATTTTCGGCGTTTTTCAGGAAATTGACTTTGTCTCATACAAAATTATATCGAAATTTTTCCAAGTGTTTTATCGTTGATCGATTTTCGAAATTTTTTGTTTCTACATTGTAGTGTCCGTTATTACAGGCCTACCTGCGTTGTTTGCAGCGCGCTCCGACGCGTAGTTCCTGAAATAAATAAAATTTAAGCATTAAAAACATAGTAAATTTCAGTTTTTCAGTCCTACTGAAAATTTTTGTTTGACAACCCTGTGTGCTTTGTTCGGAGATATTCTTCGCCCCGCCGAGACCAATCCGTAGACACCGCATTTGCACCCCTACGACCAACGGAAGGGCTGAAATTCGCGAAACTTAGGCTTTTCCATAGCGAACCGAGGTGTTGAGCCAAGTCACTGTTTTAGTACAAAGCATACATTTTCAATACTGAAAACTGAAATATTGACGTAATTAGCGCTTCTATATTTTTCTAATTAGTAGTTTCTAACCGTATATAGCAAAAGAAGCGATAAAATATATATATTTACTTAATTTTCGGCGTTTTTCAGGAAATTGACTTTGTCTCATACAAAATTATATCGAAATTTTTCCAAGTGTTTTATCGTTGATCGATTTTCGAAATTTTTTGTTTCTACATTGTAGTGTCCGTTATTACAGGCCTACCTGCGTTGTTTGCAGCGCGCTCCGACGCGTAGTTCCTGAAATAAATAAAATTTAAGCATTAAAAACATAGTAAATTTCAGTTTTTCAGTCCTACTGAAAATTTTTGTTTGACAACCCTGTGTGCTTTGTTCGGAGATATTCTTCGCCCCGCCGAGACCAATCCGTAGACACCGCATTTGCACCCCTACGACCAACGGAAGGGCTGAAATTCGCGAAACTTAGGCTTTTCCATAGCGAACCGAGGTGTTGAGCCAAGTCACTGTTTTAGTACAAAGCATACATTTTCAATACTGAAAACTGAAATATTGACGTAATTAGCGCTTCTATATTTTTCTAATTAGTAGTTTCTAACCGTATATAGCAAAAGAAGCGATAAAATATATATATTTACTTAATTTTCGGCGTTTTTCAGGAAATTGACTTTGTCTCATACAAAATTATATCGAAATTTTTCCAAGTGTTTTATCGTTGATCGATTTTCGAAATTTTTTGTTTCTACATTGTAGTGTCCGTTATTACAGGCCTACCTGCGTTGTTTGCAGCGCGCTCCGACGCGTAGTTCCTGAAATAAATAAAATTTAAGCATTAAAAACATAGTAAATTTCAGTTTTTCAGTCCTACTGAAAATTTTTGTTTGACAACCCTGTGTGCTTTGTTCGGAGATATTCTTCGCCCCGCCGAGACCAATCCGTAGACACCGCATTTGCACCCCTACGACCAACGGAAGGGCTGAAATTCGCGAAACTTAGGCTTTTCCATAGCGAACCGAGGTGTTGAGCCAAGTCACTGTTTTAGTACAAAGCATACATTTTCAATACTGAAAACTGAAATATTGACGTAATTAGCGCTTCTATATTTTTCTAATTAGTAGTTTCTAACCGTATATAGCAAAAGAAGCGATAAAATATATATATTTACTTAATTTTCGGCGTTTTTCAGGAAATTGACTTTGTCTCATACAAAATTATATCGAAATTTTTCCAAGTGTTTTATCGTTGATCGATTTTCGAAATTTTTTGTTTCTACATTGTAGTGTCCGTTATTACAGGCCTACCTGCGTTGTTTGCAGCGCGCTCCGACGCGTAGTTCCTGAAATAAATAAAATTTAAGCATTAAAAACATAGTAAATTTCAGTTTTTCAGTCCTACTGAAAATTTTTGTTTGACAACCCTGTGTGCTTTGTTCGGAGATATTCTTCGCCCCGCCGAGACCAATCCGTAGACACCGCATTTGCACCCCTACGACCAACGGAAGGGCTGAAATTCGCGAAACTTAGGCTTTTCCATAGCGAACCGAGGTGTTGAGCCAAGTCACTGTTTTAGTACAAAGCATACATTTTCAATACTGAAAACTGAAATATTGACGTAATTAGCGCTTCTATATTTTTCTAATTAGTAGTTTCTAACCGTATATAGCAAAAGAAGCGATAAAATATATATATTTACTTAATTTTCGGCGTTTTTCAGGAAATTGACTTTGTCTCATACAAAATTATATCGAAATTTTTCCAAGTGTTTTATCGTTGATCGATTTTCGAAATTTTTTGTTTCTACATTGTAGTGTCCGTTATTACAGGCCTACCTGCGTTGTTTGCAGCGCGCTCCGACGCGTAGTTCCTGAAATAAATAAAATTTAAGCATTAAAAACATAGTAAATTTCAGTTTTTCAGTCCTACTGAAAATTTTTGTTTGACAACCCTGTGTGCTTTGTTCGGAGATATTCTTCGCCCCGCCGAGACCAATCCGTAGACACCGCATTTGCACCCCTACGACCAACGGAAGGGCTGAAATTCGCGAAACTTAGGCTTTTCCATAGCGAACCGAGGTGTTGAGCCAAGTCACTGTTTTAGTACAAAGCATACATTTTCAATACTGAAAACTGAAATATTGACGTAATTAGCGCTTCTATATTTTTCTAATTAGTAGTTTCTAACCGTATATAGCAAAAGAAGCGATAAAATATATATATTTACTTAATTTTCGGCGTTTTTCAGGAAATTGACTTTGTCTCATACAAAATTATATCGAAATTTTTCCAAGTGTTTTATCGTTGATCGATTTTCGAAATTTTTTGTTTCTACATTGTAGTGTCCGTTATTACAGGCCTACCTGCGTTGTTTGCAGCGCGCTCCGACGCGTAGTTCCTGAAATAAATAAAATTTAAGCATTAAAAACATAGTAAATTTCAGTTTTTCAGTCCTACTGAAAATTTTTGTTTGACAACCCTGTGTGCTTTGTTCGGAGATATTCTTCGCCCCGCCGAGACCAATCCGTAGACACCGCATTTGCACCCCTACGACCAACGGAAGGGCTGAAATTCGCGAAACTTAGGCTTTTCCATAGCGAACCGAGGTGTTGAGCCAAGTCACTGTTTTAGTACAAAGCATACATTTTCAATACTGAAAACTGAAATATTGACGTAATTAGCGCTTCTATATTTTTCTAATTAGTAGTTTCTAACCGTATATAGCAAAAGAAGCGATAAAATATATATATTTACTTAATTTTCGGCGTTTTTCAGGAAATTGACTTTGTCTCATACAAAATTATATCGAAATTTTTCCAAGTGTTTTATCGTTGATCGATTTTCGAAATTTTTTGTTTCTACATTGTAGTGTCCGTTATTACAGGCCTACCTGCGTTGTTTGCAGCGCGCTCCGACGCGTAGTTCCTGAAATAAATAAAATTTAAGCATTAAAAACATAGTAAATTTCAGTTTTTCAGTCCTACTGAAAATTTTTGTTTGACAACCCTGTGTGCTTTGTTCGGAGATATTCTTCGCCCCGCCGAGACCAATCCGTAGACACCGCATTTGCACCCCTACGACCAACGGAAGGGCTGAAATTCGCGAAACTTAGGCTTTTCCATAGCGAACCGAGGTGTTGAGCCAAGTCACTGTTTTAGTACAAAGCATACATTTTCAATACTGAAAACTGAAATATTGACGTAATTAGCGCTTCTATATTTTTCTAATTAGTAGTTTCTAACCGTATATAGCAAAAGAAGCGATAAAATATATATATTTACTTAATTTTCGGCGTTTTTCAGGAAATTGACTTTGTCTCATACAAAATTATATCGAAATTTTTCCAAGTGTTTTATCGTTGATCGATTTTCGAAATTTTTTGTTTCTACATTGTAGTGTCCGTTATTACAGGCCTACCTGCGTTGTTTGCAGCGCGCTCCGACGCGTAGTTCCTGAAATAAATAAAATTTAAGCATTAAAAACATAGTAAATTTCAGTTTTTCAGTCCTACTGAAAATTTTTGTTTGACAACCCTGTGTGCTTTGTTCGGAGATATTCTTCGCCCCGCCGAGACCAATCCGTAGACACCGCATTTGCACCCCTACGACCAACGGAAGGGCTGAAATTCGCGAAACTTAGGCTTTTCCATAGCGAACCGAGGTGTTGAGCCAAGTCACTGTTTTAGTACAAAGCATACATTTTCAATACTGAAAACTGAAATATTGACGTAATTAGCGCTTCTATATTTTTCTAATTAGTAGTTTCTAACCGTATATAGCAAAAGAAGCGATAAAATATATATATTTACTTAATTTTCGGCGTTTTTCAGGAAATTGACTTTGTCTCATACAAAATTATATCGAAATTTTTCCAAGTGTTTTATCGTTGATCGATTTTCGAAATTTTTTGTTTCTACATTGTAGTGTCCGTTATTACAGGCCTACCTGCGTTGTTTGCAGCGCGCTCCGACGCGTAGTTCCTGAAATAAATAAAATTTAAGCATTAAAAACATAGTAAATTTCAGTTTTTCAGTCCTATTGAAAATTTTTGTTTGACAACCCTGTGTGCTTTGTTCGGAGATATTCTTCGCCCCGCCGAGACCAATCCGTAGACACCGCATTTGCACCCCTACGACCAACGGAAGGGCTGAAATTCGCGAAACTTAGGCTTTTCCATAGCGAACCGAGGTGTTGAGCCAAGTCACTGTTTTAGTACAAAGCATACATTTTCAATACTGAAAACTGAAATATTGACGTAATTAGCGCTTCTATATTTTTCTAATTAGTAGTTTCTAACCGTATATAGCAAAAGAAGCGATAAAATATATATATTTACTTAATTTTCGGCGTTTTTCAGGAAATTGACTTTGTCTCATACAAAATTATATCGAAATTTTTCCAAGTGTTTTATCGTTGATCGATTTTCGAAATTTTTTGTTTCTACATTGTAGTTTCCGTTATTACAGGCCTACCTGCGTTGTTTGCAGCGCGCTCCGACGCGTAGTTCCTGAAATAAATAAAATTTAAGCATTAAAAACATAGTAAATTTCAGTTTTTCAGTCCTACTGAAAATTTTTGTTTGACAACCCTGTGTGCTTTGTTCGGAGATATTCTTCGCCCCGCCGAGACCAATCCGTAGACACCGCATTTGCACCCCTACGACCAACGGAAGGGCTGAAATTCGCGAAACTTAGGCTTTTCCATAGCGAACCGAGGTGTTGAGCCAAGTCACTGTTTTAGTACAAAGCATACATTTTCAATACTGAAAACTGAAATATTGACGTAATTAGCGCTTCTATATTTTTCTAATTAGTAGTTTCTAACCGTATATAGCAAAAGAAGCGATAAAATATATATATTTACTTAATTTTCGGCGTTTTTCAGGAAATTGACTTTGTCTCATACAAAATTATATCGAAATTTTTCCAAGTGTTTTATCGTTGATCGATTTTCGAAATTTTTTGTTTCTACATTGTAGTGTCCGTTATTACAGGCCTACCTGCGTTGTTTGCAGCGCGCTCCGACGCGTAGTTCCTGAAATAAATAAAATTTAAGCATTAAAAACATAGTAAATTTCAGTTTTTCAGTCCTACTGAAAATTTTTGTTTGACAACCCTGTGTGCTTTGTTCGGAGATATTCTTCGCCCCGCCGAGACCAATCCGTAGACACCGCATTTGCACCCCTACGACCAACGGAAGGGCTGAAATTCGCGAAACTTAGGCTTTTCCATAGCGAACCGAGGTGTTGAGCCAAGTCACTGTTTTAGTACAAAGCATACATTTTCAATACTGAAAACTGAAATATTGACGTAATTAGCGCTTCTATATTTTTCTAATTAGTAGTTTCTAACCGTATATAGCAAAAGAAGCGATAAAATATATATATTTACTTAATTTTCGGCGTTTTTCAGGAAATTGACTTTGTCTCATACAAAATTATATCGAAATTTTTCCAAGTGTTTTATCGTTGATCGATTTTCGAAATTTTTTGTTTCTACATTGTAGTGTCCGTTATTACAGGCCTACCTGCGTTGTTTGCAGCGCGCTCCGACGCGTAGTTCCTGAAATAAATAAAATTTAAGCATTAAAAACATAGTAAATTTCAGTTTTTCAGTCCTACTGAAAATTTTTGTTTGACAACCCTGTGTGCTTTGTTCGGAGATATTCTTCGCCCCGCCGAGACCAATCCGTAGACACCGCATTTGCACCCCTACGACCAACGGAAGGGCTGAAATTCGCGAAACTTAGGCTTTTCCATAGCGAACCGAGGTGTTGAGCCAAGTCACTGTTTTAGTACAAAGCATACATTTTCAATACTGAAAACTGAAATATTGACGTAATTAGCGCTTCTATATTTTTCTAATTAGTAGTTTCTAACCGTATATAGCAAAAGAAGCGATAAAATATATATATTTACTTAATTTTCGGCGTTTTTCAGGAAATTGACTTTGTCTCATACAAAATTATATCGAAATTTTTCCAAGTGTTTTATCGTTGATCGATTTTCGAAATTTTTTGTTTCTACATTGTAGTGTCCGTTATTACAGGCCTACCTGCGTTGTTTGCAGCGCGCTCCGACGCGTAGTTCCTGAAATAAATAAAATTTAAGCATTAAAAACATAGTAAATTTCAGTTTTTCAGTCCTACTGAAAATTTTTGTTTGACAACCCTGTGTGCTTTGTTCGGAGATATTCTTCGCCCCGCCGAGACCAATCCGTAGACACCGCATTTGCACCCCTACGACCAACGGAAGGGCTGAAATTCGCGAAACTTAGGCTTTTCCATAGCGAACCGAGGTGTTGAGCCAAGTCACTGTTTTAGTACAAAGCATACATTTTCAATACTGAAAACTGAAATATTGACGTAATTAGCGCTTCTATATTTTTCTAATTAGTAGTTTCTAACCGTATATAGCAAAAGAAGCGATAAAATATATATATTTACTTAATTTTCGGCGTTTTTCAGGAAATTGACTTTGTCTCATACAAAATTATATCGAAATTTTTCCAAGTGTTTTATCGTTGATCGATTTTCGAAATTTTTTGTTTCTACATTGTAGTGTCCGTTATTACAGGCCTACCTGCGTTGTTTGCAGCGCGCTCCGACGCGTAGTTCCTGAAATAAATAAAATTTAAGCATTAAAAACATAGTAAATTTCAGTTTTTCAGTCCTACTGAAAATTTTTGTTTGACAACCCTGTGTGCTTTGTTCGGAGATATTCTTCGCCCCGCCGAGACCAATCCGTAGACACCGCATTTGCACCCCTACGACCAACGGAAGGGCTGAAATTCGCGAAACTTAGGCTTTTCCATAGCGAACCGAGGTGTTGAGCCAAGTCACTGTTTTAGTACAAAGCATACATTTTCAATACTGAAAACTGAAATATTGACGTAATTAGCGCTTCTATATTTTTCTAATTAGTAGTTTCTAACCGTATATAGCAAAAGAAGCGATAAAATATATATATTTACTTAATTTTCGGCGTTTTTCAGGAAATTGACTTTGTCTCATACAAAATTATATCGAAATTTTTCCAAGTGTTTTATCGTTGATCGATTTTCGAAATTTTTTGTTTCTACATTGTAGTGTCCGTTATTACAGGCCTACCTGCGTTGTTTGCAGCGCGCTCCGACGCGTAGTTCCTGAAATAAATAAAATTTAAGCATTAAAAACATAGTAAATTTCAGTTTTTCAGTCCTACTGAAAATTTTTGTTTGACAACCCTGTGTGCTTTGTTCGGAGATATTCTTCGCCCCGCCGAGACCAATCCGTAGACATCGCATTTGCACCCCTACGACCAACGGAAGGGCTGAAATTCGCGAAACTTAGGCTTTTCCATAGCGAACCGAGGTGTTGAGCCAAGTCACTGTTTTAGTACAAAGCATACATTTTCAATACTGAAAACTGAAATATTGACGTAATTAGCGCTTCTATATTTTTCTAATTAGTAGTTTCTAACCGTATATAGCAAAAGAAGCGATAAAATATATATATTTACTTAATTTTCGGCGTTTTTCAGGAAATTGACTTTGTCTCATACAAAATTATATCGAAATTTTTCCAAGTGTTTTATCGTTGATCGATTTTCGAAATTTTTTGTTTCTACATTGTAGTGTCCGTTATTACAGGCCTACCTGCGTTGTTTGCAGCGCGCTCCGACGCGTAGTTCCTGAAATAAATAAAATTTAAGCATTAAAAACATAGTAAATTTCAGTTTTTCAGTCCTACTGAAAATTTTTGTTTGACAACCCTGTGTGCTTTGTTCGGAGATATTCTTCGCCCCGCCGAGACCAATCCGTAGACACCGCATTTGCACCCCTACGACCAACGGAAGGGCTGAAATTCGCGAAACTTAGGCTTTTCCATAGCGAACCGAGGTGTTGAGCCAAGTCACTGTTTTAGTACAAAGCATACATTTTCAATACTGAAAACTGAAATATTGACGTAATTAGCGCTTCTATATTTTTCTAATTAGTAGTTTCTAACCGTATATAGCAAAAGAAGCGATAAAATATATATATTTACTTAATTTTCGGCGTTTTTCAGGAAATTGACTTTGTCTCATACAAAATTATATCGAAATTTTTCCAAGTGTTTTATCGTTGATCGATTTTCGAAATTTTTTGTTTCTACATTGTAGTGTCCGTTATTACAGGCCTACCTGCGT
The DNA here is from genome assembly GCA_963921415.1 of Pyrausta despicata. Lineage (NCBI taxonomy): Eukaryota > Metazoa > Arthropoda > Insecta > Lepidoptera > Crambidae > Pyrausta > Pyrausta despicata. Next base: position 67,747 of record CAWUFN010000017.1, read on the forward strand.
TGTTTGCAGCGCGCTCCGACGCGTAGTTCCTGAAATAAATAAAATTTAAGCATTAAAAACATAGTAAATTTCAGTTTTTCAGTCCTACTGAAAATTTTTGTTTGACAACCCTGTGTGCTTTGTTCGGAGATATTCTTCGCCCCGCCGAGACCAATCCGTAGACACCGCATTTGCACCCCTACGACCAACGGAAGGGCTGAAATTCGCGAAACTTAGGCTTTTCCATAGCGAACCGAGGTGTTGAGCCAAGTCACTGTTTTAGTACAAAGCATACATTTTCAATACTGAAAACTGAAATATTGACGTAATTAGCGCTTCTATATTTTTCTAATTAGTAGTTTCTAACCGTATATAGCAAAAGAAGCGATAAAATATATATATTTACTTAATTTTCGGCGTTTTTCAGGAAATTGACTTTGTCTCATACAAAATTATATCGAAATTTTTCCAAGTGTTTTATCGTTGATCGATTTTCGAAATTTTTTGTTTCTACATTGTAGTGTCCGTTATTACAGGCCTACCTGCGTTGTTTGCAGCGCGCTCCGACGCGTAGTTCCTGAAATAAATAAAATTTAAGCATTAAAAACATAGTAAATTTCAGTTTTTCAGTCCTACTGAAAATTTTTGTTTGACAACCCTGTGTGCTTTGTTCGGAGATATTCTTCGCCCCGCCGAGACCAATCCGTAGACACCGCATTTGCACCCCTACGACCAACGGAAGGGCTGAAATTCGCGAAACTTAGGCTTTTCCATAGCGAACCGAGGTGTTGAGCCAAGTCACTGTTTTAGTACAAAGCATACATTTTCAATACTGAAAACTGAAATATTGACGTAATTAGCGCTTCTATATTTTTCTAATTAGTAGTTTCTAACCGTATATAGCAAAAGAAGCGATAAAATATATATATTTACTTAATTTTCGGCGTTTTTCAGGAAATTGACTTTGTCTCATACAAAATTATATCGAAATTTTTCCAAGTGTTTTATCGTTGATCGATTTTCGAAATTTTTTGTTTCTACATTGTAGTGTCCGTTATTACAGGCCTACCTGCGTTGTTTGCAGCGCGCTCCGACGCGTAGTTCCTGAAATAAATAAAATTTAAGCATTAAAAACATAGTAAATTTCAGTTTTTCAGTCCTACTGAAAATTTTTGTTTGACAACCCTGTGTGCTTTGTTCGGAGATATTCTTCGCCCCGCCGAGACCAATCCGTAGACACCGCATTTGCACCCCTACGACCAACGGAAGGGCTGAAATTCGCGAAACTTAGGCTTTTCCATAGCGAACCGAGGTGTTGAGCCAAGTCACTGTTTTAGTACAAAGCATACATTTTCAATACTGAAAACTGAAATATTGACGTAATTAGCGCTTCTATATTTTTCTAATTAGTAGTTTCTAACCGTATATAGCAAAAGAAGCGATAAAATATATATATTTACTTAATTTTCGGCGTTTTTCAGGAAATTGACTTTGTCTCATACAAAATTATATCGAAATTTTTCCAAGTGTTTTATCGTTGATCGATTTTCGAAATTTTTTGTTTCTACATTGTAGTGTCCGTTATTACAGGCCTACCTGCGTTGTTTGCAGCGCGCTCCGACGCGTAGTTCCTGAAATAAATAAAATTTAAGCATTAAAAACATAGTAAATTTCAGTTTTTCAGTCCTACTGAAAATTTTTGTTTGACAACCCTGTGTGCTTTGTTCGGAGATATTCTTCGCCCCGCCGAGACCAATCCGTAGACACCGCATTTGCACCCCTACGACCAACGGAAGGGCTGAAATTCGCGAAACTTAGGCTTTTCCATAGCGAACCGAGGTGTTGAGCCAAGTCACTGTTTTAGTACAAAGCATACATTTTCAATACTGAAAACTGAAATATTGACGTAATTAGCGCTTCTATATTTTTCTAATTAGTAGTTTCTAACCGTATATAGCAAAAGAAGCGATAAAATATATATATTTACTTAATTTTCGGCGTTTTTCAGGAAATTGACTTTGTCTCATACAAAATTATATCGAAATTTTTCCAAGTGTTTTATCGTTGATCGATTTTCGAAATTTTTTGTTTCTACATTGTAGTGTCCGTTATTACAGGCCTACCTGCGTTGTTTGCAGCGCGCTCCGACGCGTAGTTCCTGAAATAAATAAAATTTAAGCATTAAAAACATAGTAAATTTCAGTTTTTCAGTCCTACTGAAAATTTTTGTTTGACAACCCTGTGTGCTTTGTTCGGAGATATTCTTCGCCCCGCCGAGACCAATCCGTAGACACCGCATTTGCACCCCTACGACCAACGGAAGGGCTGAAATTCGCGAAACTTAGGCTTTTCCATAGCGAACCGAGGTGTTGAGCCAAGTCACTGTTTTAGTACAAAGCATACATTTTCAATACTGAAAACTGAAATATTGACGTAATTAGCGCTTCTATATTTTTCTAATTAGTAGTTTCTAACCGTATATAGCAAAAGAAGCGATAAAATATATATATTTACTTAATTTTCGGCGTTTTTCAGGAAATTGACTTTGTCTCATACAAAATTATATCGAAATTTTTCCAAGTGTTTTATCGTTGATCGATTTTCGAAATTTTTTGTTTCTACATTGTAGTGTCCGTTATTACAGGCCTACCTGCGTTGTTTGCAGCGCGCTCCGACGCGTAGTTCCTGAAATAAATAAAATTTAAGCATTAAAAACATAGTAAATTTCAGTTTTTCAGTCCTACTGAAAATTTTTGTTTGACAACCCTGTGTGCTTTGTTCGGAGATATTCTTCGCCCCGCCGAGACCAATCCGTAGACACCGCATTTGCACCCCTACGACCAACGGAAGGGCTGAAATTCGCGAAACTTAGGCTTTTCCATAGCGAACCGAGGTGTTGAGCCAAGTCACTGTTTTAGTACAAAGCATACATTTTCAATACTGAAAACTGAAATATTGACGTAATTAGCGCTTCTATATTTTTCTAATTAGTAGTTTCTAACCGTATATAGCAAAAGAAGCGATAAAATATATATATTTACTTAATTTTCGGCGTTTTTCAGGAAATTGACTTTGTCTCATACAAAATTATATCGAAATTTTTCCAAGTGTTTTATCGTTGATCGATTTTCGAAATTTTTTGTTTCTACATTGTAGTGTCCGTTATTACAGGCCTACCTGCGTTGTTTGCAGCGCGCTCCGACGCGTAGTTCCTGAAATAAATAAAATTTAAGCATTAAAAACATAGTAAATTTCAGTTTTTCAGTCCTACTGAAAATTTTTGTTTGACAACCCTGTGTGCTTTGTTCGGAGATATTCTTCGCCCCGCCGAGACCAATCCGTAGACACCGCATTTGCACCCCTACGACCAACGGAAGGGCTGAAATTCGCGAAACTTAGGCTTTTCCATAGCGAACCGAGGTGTTGAGCCAAGTCACTGTTTTAGTACAAAGCATACATTTTCAATACTGAAAACTGAAATATTGACGTAATTAGCGCTTCTATATTTTTCTAATTAGTAGTTTCTAACCGTATATAGCAAAAGAAGCGATAAAATATATATATTTACTTAATTTTCGGCGTTTTTCAGGAAATTGACTTTGTCTCATACAAAATTATATCGAAATTTTTCCAAGTGTTTTATCGTTGATCGATTTTCGAAATTTTTTGTTTCTACATTGTAGTGTCCGTTATTACAGGCCTACCTGCGTTGTTTGCAGCGCGCTCCGACGCGTAGTTCCTGAAATAAATAAAATTTAAGCATTAAAAACATAGTAAATTTCAGTTTTTCAGTCCTACTGAAAATTTTTGTTTGACAACCCTGTGTGCTTTGTTCGGAGATATTCTTCGCCCCGCCGAGACCAATCCGTAGACACCGCATTTGCACCCCTACGACCAACGGAAGGGCTGAAATTCGCGAAACTTAGGCTTTTCCATAGCGAACCGAGGTGTTGAGCCAAGTCACTGTTTTAGTACAAAGCATACATTTTCAATACTGAAAACTGAAATATTGACGTAATTAGCGCTTCTATATTTTTCTAATTAGTAGTTTCTAACCGTATATAGCAAAAGAAGCGATAAAATATATATATTTACTTAATTTTCGGCGTTTTTCAGGAAATTGACTTTGTCTCATACAAAATTATATCGAAATTTTTCCAAGTGTTTTATCGTTGATCGATTTTCGAAATTTTTTGTTTCTACATTGTAGTGTCCGTTATTACAGGCCTACCTGCGTTGTTTGCAGCGCGCTCCGACGCGTAGTTCCTGAAATAAATAAAATTTAAGCATTAAAAACATAGTAAATTTCAGTTTTTCAGTCCTATTGAAAATTTTTGTTTGACAACCCTGTGTGCTTTGTTCGGAGATATTCTTCGCCCCGCCGAGACCAATCCGTAGACACCGCATTTGCACCCCTACGACCAACGGAAGGGCTGAAATTCGCGAAACTTAGGCTTTTCCATAGCGAACCGAGGTGTTGAGCCAAGTCACTGTTTTAGTACAAAGCATACATTTTCAATACTGAAAACTGAAATATTGACGTAATTAGCGCTTCTATATTTTTCTAATTAGTAGTTTCTAACCGTATATAGCAAAAGAAGCGATAAAATATATATATTTACTTAATTTTCGGCGTTTTTCAGGAAATTGACTTTGTCTCATACAAAATTATATCGAAATTTTTCCAAGTGTTTTATCGTTGATCGATTTTCGAAATTTTTTGTTTCTACATTGTAGTGTCCGTTATTACAGGCCTACCTGCGTTGTTTGCAGCGCGCTCCGACGCGTAGTTCCTGAAATAAATAAAATTTAAGCATTAAAAACATAGTAAATTTCAGTTTTTCAGTCCTACTGAAAATTTTTGTTTGACAACCCTGTGTGCTTTGTTCGGAGATATTCTTCGCCCCGCCGAGACCAATCCGTAGACACCGCATTTGCACCCCTACGACCAACGGAAGGGCTGAAATTCGCGAAACTTAGGCTTTTCCATAGCGAACCGAGGTGTTGAGCCAAGTCACTGTTTTAGTACAAAGCATACATTTTCAATACTGAAAACTGAAATATTGACGTAATTAGCGCTTCTATATTTTTCTAATTAGTAGTTTCTAACCGTATATAGCAAAAGAAGCGATAAAATATATATATTTACTTAATTTTCGGCGTTTTTCAGGAAATTGACTTTGTCTCATACAAAATTATATCGAAATTTTTCCAAGTGTTTTATCGTTGATCGATTTTCGAAATTTTTTGTTTCTACATTGTAGTGTCCGTTATTACAGGCCTACCTGCGTTGTTTGCAGCGCGCTCCGACGCGTAGTTCCTGAAATAAATAAAATTTAAGCATTAAAAACATAGTAAATTTCAGTTTTTCAGTCCTACTGAAAATTTTTGTTTGACAACCCTGTGTGCTTTGTTCGGAGATATTCTTCGCCCCGCCGAGACCAATCCGTAGACACCGCATTTGCACCCCTACGACCAACGGAAGGGCTGAAATTCGCGAAACTTAGGCTTTTCCATAGCGAACCGAGGTGTTGAGCCAAGTCACTGTTTTAGTACAAAGCATACATTTTCAATACTGAAAACTGAAATATTGACGTAATTAGCGCTTCTATATTTTTCTAATTAGTAGTTTCTAACCGTATATAGCAAAAGAAGCGATAAAATATATATATTTACTTAATTTTCGGCGTTTTTCAGGAAATTGACTTTGTCTCATACAAAATTATATCGAAATTTTTCCAAGTGTTTTATCGTTGATCGATTTTCGAAATTTTTTGTTTCTACATTGTAGTGTCCGTTATTACAGGCCTACCTGCGTTGTTTGCAGCGCGCTCCGACGCGTAGTTCCTGAAATAAATAAAATTTAAGCATTAAAAACATAGTAAATTTCAGTTTTTCAGTCCTATTGAAAATTTTTGTTTGACAACCCTGTGTGCTTTGTTCGGAGATATTCTTCGCCCCGCCGAGACCAATCCGTAGACACCGCATTTGCACCCCTACGACCAACGGAAGGGCTGAAATTCGCGAAACTTAGGCTTTTCCATAGCGAACCGAGGTGTTGAGCCAAGTCACTGTTTTAGTACAAAGCATACATTTTCAATACTGAAAACTGAAATATTGACGTAATTAGCGCTTCTATATTTTTCTAATTAGTAGTTTCTAACCGTATATAGCAAAAGAAGCGATAAAATATATATATTTACTTAATTTTCGGCGTTTTTCAGGAAATTGACTTTGTCTCATACAAAATTATATCGAAATTTTTCCAAGTGTTTTATCGTTGATCGATTTTCGAAATTTTTTGTTTCTACATTGTAGTGTCCGTTATTACAGGCCTACCTGCGTTGTTTGCAGCGCGCTCCGACGCGTAGTTCCTGAAATAAATAAAATTTAAGCATTAAAAACATAGTAAATTTCAGTTTTTCAGTCCTACTGAAAATTTTTGTTTGACAACCCTGTGTGCTTTGTTCGGAGATATTCTTCGCCCCGCCGAGACCAATCCGTAGACACCGCATTTGCACCCCTACGACCAACGGAAGGGCTGAAATTCGCGAAACTTAGGCTTTTCCATAGCGAACCGAGGTGTTGAGCCAAGTCACTGTTTTAGTACAAAGCATACATTTTCAATACTGAAAACTGAAATATTGACGTAATTAGCGCTTCTATATTTTTCTAATTAGTAGTTTCTAACCGTATATAGCAAAAGAAGCGATAAAATATATATATTTACTTAATTTTCGGCGTTTTTCAGGAAATTGACTTTGTCTCATACAAAATTATATCGAAATTTTTCCAAGTGTTTTATCGTTGATCGATTTTCGAAATTTTTTGTTTCTACATTGTAGTGTCCGTTATTACAGGCCTACCTGCGTTGTTTGCAGCGCGCTCCGACGCGTAGTTCCTGAAATAAATAAAATTTAAGCATTAAAAACATAGTAAATTTCAGTTTTTCAGTCCTACTGAAAATTTTTGTTTGACAACCCTGTGTGCTTTGTTCGGAGATATTCTTCGCCCCGCCGAGACCAATCCGTAGACACCGCATTTGCACCCCTACGACCAACGGAAGGGCTGAAATTCGCGAAACTTAGGCTTTTCCATAGCGAACCGAGGTGTTGAGCCAAGTCACTGTTTTAGTACAAAGCATACATTTTCAATACTGAAAACTGAAATATTGACGTAATTAGCGCTTCTATATTTTTCTAATTAGTAGTTTCTAACCGTATATAGCAAAAGAAGCGATAAAATATATATATTTACTTAATTTTCGGCGTTTTTCAGGAAATTGACTTTGTCTCATACAAAATTATATCGAAATTTTTCCAAGTGTTTTATCGTTGATCGATTTTCGAAATTTTTTGTTTCTACATTGTAGTGTCCGTTATTACAGGCCTACCTGCGTTGTTTGCAGCGCGCTCCGACGCGTAGTTCCTGAAATAAATAAAATTTAAGCATTAAAAACATAGTAAATTTCAGTTTTTCAGTCCTACTGAAAATTTTTGTTTGACAACCCTGTGTGCTTTGTTCGGAGATATTCTTCGCCCCGCCGAGACCAATCCGTAGACACCGCATTTGCACCCCTACGACCAACGGAAGGGCTGAAATTCGCGAAACTTAGGCTTTTCCATAGCGAACCGAGGTGTTGAGCCAAGTCACTGTTTTAGTACAAAGCATACATTTTCAATACTGAAAACTGAAATATTGACGTAATTAGCGCTTCTATATTTTTCTAATTAGTAGTTTCTAACCGTATATAGCAAAAGAAGCGATAAAATATATATATTTACTTAATTTTCGGCGTTTTTCAGGAAATTGACTTTGTCTCATACAAAATTATATCGAAATTTTTCCAAGTGTTTTATCGTTGATCGATTTTCGAAATTTTTTGTTTCTACATTGTAGTGTCCGTTATTACAGGCCTACCTGCGTTGTTTGCAGCGCGCTCCGACGCGTAGTTCCTGAAATAAATAAAATTTAAGCATTAAAAACATAGTAAATTTCAGTTTTTCAGTCCTATTGAAAATTTTTGTTTGACAACCCTGTGTGCTTTGTTCGGAGATATTCTTCGCCCCGCCGAGACCAATCCGTAGACACCGCATTTGCACCCCTACGACCAACGGAAGGGCTGAAATTCGCGAAACTTAGGCTTTTCCATAGCGAACCGAGGTGTTGAGCCAAGTCACTGTTTTAGTACAAAGCATACATTTTCAATACTGAAAACTGAAATATTGACGTAATTAGCGCTTCTATATTTTTCTAATTAGTAGTTTCTAACCGTATATAGCAAAAGAAGCGATAAAATATATATATTTACTTAATTTTCGGCGTTTTTCAGGAAATTGACTTTGTCTCATACAAAATTATATCGAAATTTTTCCAAGTGTTTTATCGTTGATCGATTTTCGAAATTTTTTGTTTCTACATTGTAGTGTCCGTTATTACAGGCCTACCTGCGTTGTTTGCAGCGCGCTCCGACGCGTAGTTCCTGAAATAAATAAAATTTAAGCATTAAAAACATAGTAAATTTCAGTTTTTCAGTCCTACTGAAAATTTTTGTTTGACAACCCTGTGTGCTTTGTTCGGAGATATTCTTCGCCCCGCCGAGACCAATCCGTAGACACCGCATTTGCACCCCTACGACCAACGGAAGGGCTGAAATTCGCGAAACTTAGGCTTTTCCATAGCGAACCGAGGTGTTGAGCCAAGTCACTGTTTTAGTACAAAGCATACATTTTCAATACTGAAAACTGAAATATTGACGTAATTAGCGCTTCTATATTTTTCTAATTAGTAGTTTCTAACCGTATATAGCAAAAGAAGCGATAAAATATATATATTTACTTAATTTTCGGCGTTTTTCAGGAAATTGACTTTGTCTCATACAAAATTATATCGAAATTTTTCCAAGTGTTTTATCGTTGATCGATTTTCGAAATTTTTTGTTTCTACATTGTAGTGTCCGTTATTACAGGCCTACCTGCGTTGTTTGCAGCGCGCTCCGACGCGTAGTTCCTGAAATAAATAAAATTTAAGCATTAAAAACATAGTAAATTTCAGTTTTTCAGTCCTACTGAAAATTTTTGTTTGACAACCCTGTGTGCTTTGTTCGGAGATATTCTTCGCCCCGCCGAGACCAATCCGTAGACACCGCATTTGCACCCCTACGACCAACGGAAGGGCTGAAATTCGCGAAACTTAGGCTTTTCCATAGCGAACCGAGGTGTTGAGCCAAGTCACTGTTTTAGTACAAAGCATACATTTTCAATACTGAAAACTGAAATATTGACGTAATTAGCGCTTCTATATTTTTCTAATTAGTAGTTTCTAACCGTATATAGCAAAAGAAGCGATAAAATATATATATTTACTTAATTTTCGGCGTTTTTCAGGAAATTGACTTTGTCTCATACAAAATTATATCGAAATTTTTCCAAGTGTTTTATCGTTGATCGATTTTCGAAATTTTTTGTTTCTACATTGTAGTGTCCGTTATTACAGGCCTACCTGCGTTGTTTGCAGCGCGCTCCGACGCGTAGTTCCTGAAATAAATAAAATTTAAGCATTAAAAACATAGTAAATTTCAGTTTTTCAGTCCTACTGAAAATTTTTGTTTGACAACCCTGTGTGCTTTGTTCGGAGATATTCTTCGCCCCGCCGAGACCAATCCGTAGACACCGCATTTGCACCCCTACGACCAACGGAAGGGCTGAAATTCGCGAAACTTAGGCTTTTCCATAGCGAACCGAGGTGTTGAGCCAAGTCACTGTTTTAGTACAAAGCATACATTTTCAATACTGAAAACTGAAATATTGACGTAATTAGCGCTTCTATATTTTTCTAATTAGTAGTTTCTAACCGTATATAGCAAAAGAAGCGATAAAATATATATATTTACTTAATTTTCGGCGTTTTTCAGGAAATTGACTTTGTCTCATACAAAATTATATCGAAATTTTTCCAAGTGTTTTAACGTTGATCGATTTTCGAAATTTTTTGTTTCTACATTGTAGTGTCCGTTATTACAGGCCTACCTGCGTTGTTTGCAGCGCGCTCCGACGCGTAGTTCCTGAAATAAATAAAATTTAAGCATTAAAAACATAGTAAATTTCAGTTTTTCAGTCCTACTGAAAATTTTTGTTTGACAACCCTGTGTGCTTTGTTCGGAGATATTCTTCGCCCCGCCGAGACCAATCCGTAGACACCGCATTTGCACCCCTACGACCAACGGAAGGGCTGAAATTCGCGAAACTTAGGCTTTTCCATAGCGAACCGAGGTGTTGAGCCAAGTCACTGTTTTAGTACAAAGCATACATTTTCAATACTGAAAACTGAAATATTGACGTAATTAGCGCTTCTATATTTTTCTAATTAGTAGTTTCTAACCGTATATAGCAAAAGAAGCGATAAAATATATATATTTACTTAATTTTCGGCGTTTTTCAGGAAATTGACTTTGTCTCATACAAAATTATATCGAAATTTTTCCAAGTGTTTTATCGTTGATCGATTTTCGAAATTTTTTGTTTCTACATTGTAGTGTCCGTTATTACAGGCCTACCTGCGTTGTTTGCAGCGCGCTCCGACGCGTAGTTCCTGAAATAAATAAAATTTAAGCATTAAAAACATAGTAAATTTCAGTTTTTCAGTCCTACTGAAAATTTTTGTTTGACAACCCTGTGTGCTTTGTTCGGAGATATTCTTCGCCCCGCCGAGACCAATCCGTAGACACCGCATTTGCACCCCTACGACCAACGGAAGGGCTGAAATTCGCGAAACTTAGGCTTTTCCATAGCGAACCGAGGTGTTGAGCCAAGTCACTGTTTTAGTACAAAGCATACATTTTCAATACTGAAAACTGAAATATTGACGTAATTAGCGCTTCTATATTTTTCTAATTAGTAGTTTCTAACCGTATATAGCAAAAGAAGCGATAAAATATATATATTTACTTAATTTTCGGCGTTTTTCAGGAAATTGACTTTGTCTCATACAAAATTATATCGAAATTTTTCCAAGTGTTTTATCGTTGATCGATTTTCGAAATTTTTTGTTTCTACATTGTAGTGTCCGTTATTACAGGCCTACCTGCGTTGTTTGCAGCGCGCTCCGACGCGTAGTTCCTGAAATAAATAAAATTTAAGCATTAAAAACATAGTAAATTTCAGTTTTTCAGTCCTACTGAAAATTTTTGTTTGACAACCCTGTGTGCTTTGTTCGGAGATATTCTTCGCCCCGCCGAGACCAATCCGTAGACACCGCATTTGCACCCCTACGACCAACGGAAGGGCTGAAATTCGCGAAACTTAGGCTTTTCCATAGCGAACCGAGGTGTTGAGCCAAGTCACTGTTTTAGTACAAAGCATACATTTTCAATACTGAAAACTGAAATATTGACGTAATTAGCGCTTCTATATTTTTCTAATTAGTAGTTTCTAACCGTATATAGCAAAAGAAGCGATAAAATATATATATTTACTTAATTTTCGGCGTTTTTCAGGAAATTGACTTTGTCTCATACAAAATTATATCGAAATTTTTCCAAGTGTTTTATCGTTGATCGATTTTCGAAATTTTTTGTTTCTACATTGTAGTGTCCGTTATTACAGGCCTACCTGCGTTGTTTGCAGCGCGCTCCGACGCGTAGTTCCTGAAATAAATAAAATTTAAGCATTAAAAACATAGTAAATTTCAGTTTTTCAGTCCTACTGAAAATTTTTGTTTGACAACCCTGTGTGCTTTGTTCGGAGATATTCTTCGCCCCGCCGAGACCAATCCGTAGACACCGCATTTGCACCCCTACGACCAACGGAAGGGCTGAAATTCGCGAAACTTAGGCTTTTCCATAGCGAACCGAGGTGTTGAGCCAAGTCACTGTTTTAGTACAAAGCATACATTTTCAATACTGAAAACTGAAATATTGACGTAATTAGCGCTTCTATATTTTTCTAATTAGTAGTTTCTAACCGTATATAGCAAAAGAAGCGATAAAATATATATATTTACTTAATTTTCGGCGTTTTTCAGGAAATTGACTTTGTCTCATACAAAATTATATCGAAATTTTTCCAAGTGTTTTATCGTTGATCGATTTTCGAAATTTTTTGTTTCTACATTGTAGTGTCCGTTATTACAGGCCTACCTGCGTTGTTTGCAGCGCGCTCCGACGCGTAGTTCCTGAAATAAATAAAATTTAAGCATTAAAAACATAGTAAATTTCAGTTTTTCAGTCCTACTGAAAATTTTTGTTTGACAACCCTGTGTGCTTTGTTCGGAGATATTCTTCGCCCCGCCGAGACCAATCCGTAGACACCGCATTTGCACCCCTACGACCAACGGAAGGGCTGAAATTCGCGAAACTTAGGCTTTTCCATAGCGAACCGAGGTGTTGAGCCAAGTCACTGTTTTAGTACAAAGCATACATTTTCAATACTGAAAACTGAAATATTGACGTAATTAGCGCTTCTATATTTTTCTAATTAGTAGTTTCTAACCGTATATAGCAAAAGAAGCGATAAAATATATATATTTACTTAATTTTCGGCGTTTTTCAGGAAATTGACTTTGTCTCATACAAAATTATATCGAAATTTTTCCAAGTGTTTTATCGTTGATCGATTTTCGAAATTTTTTGTTTCTACATTGTAGTGTCCGTTATTACAGGCCTACCTGCGTTGTTTGCAGCGCGCTCCGACGCGTAGTTCCTGAAATAAATAAAATTTAAGCATTAAAAACATAGTAAATTTCAGTTTTTCAGTCCTACTGAAAATTTTTGTTTGACAACCCTGTGTGCTTTGTTCGGAGATATTCTTCGCCCCGCCGAGACCAATCCGTAGACACCGCATTTGCACCCCTACGACCAACGGAAGGGCTGAAATTCGCGAAACTTAGGCTTTTCCATAGCGAACCGAGGTGTTGAGCCAAGTCACTGTTTTAGTACAAAGCATACATTTTCAATACTGAAAACTGAAATATTGACGTAATTAGCGCTTCTATATTTTTCTAATTAGTAGTTTCTAACCGTATATAGCAAAAGAAGCGATAAAATATATATATTTACTTAATTTTCGGCGTTTTTCAGGAAATTGACTTTGTCTCATACAAAATTATATCGAAATTTTTCCAAGTGTTTTATCGTTGATCGATTTTCGAAATTTTTTGTTTCTACATTGTAGTGTCCGTTATTACAGGCCTACCTGCGTTGTTTGCAGCGCGCTCCGACGCGTAGTTCCTGAAATAAATAAAATTTAAGCATTAAAAACATAGTAAATTTCAGTTTTTCAGTCCTACTGAAAATTTTTGTTTGACAACCCTGTGTGCTTTGTTCGGAGATATTCTTCGCCCCGCCGAGACCAATCCGTAGACACCGCATTTGCACCCCTACGACCAACGGAAGGGCTGAAATTCGCGAAACTTAGGCTTTTCCATAGCGAACCGAGGTGTTGAGCCAAGTCACTGTTTTAGTACAAAGCATACATTTTCAATACTGAAAACTGAAATATTGACGTAATTAGCGCTTCTATATTTTTCTAATTAGTAGTTTCTAACCGTATATAGCAAAAGAAGCGATAAAATATATATATTTACTTAATTTTCGGCGTTTTTCAGGAAATTGACTTTGTCTCATACAAAATTATATCGAAATTTTTCCAAGTGTTTTATCGTTGATCGATTTTCGAAATTTTTTGTTTCTACATTGTAGTGTCCGTTATTACAGGCCTACCTGCGTTGTTTGCAGCGCGCTCCGACGCGTAGTTCCTGAAATAAATAAAATTTAAGCATTAAAAACATAGTAAATTTCAGTTTTTCAGTCCTACTGAAAATTTTTGTTTGACAACCCTGTGTGCTTTGTTCGGAGATATTCTTCGCCCCGCCGAGACCAATCCGTAGACACCGCATTTGCACCCCTACGACCAACGGAAGGGCTGAAATTCGCGAAACTTAGGCTTTTCCATAGCGAACCGAGGTGTTGAGCCAAGTCACTGTTTTAGTACAAAGCATACATTTTCAATACTGAAAACTGAAATATTGACGTAATTAGCGCTTCTATATTTTTCTAATTAGTAGTTTCTAACCGTATATAGCAAAAGAAGCGATAAAATATATATATTTACTTAATTTTCGGCGTTTTTCAGGAAATTGACTTTGTCTCATACAAAATTATATCGAAATTTTTCCAAGTGTTTTATCGTTGATCGATTTTCGAAATTTTTTGTTTCTACATTGTAGTGTCCGTTATTACAGGCCTACCTGCGTTGTTTGCAGCGCGCTCCGACGCGTAGTTCCTGAAATAAATAAAATTTAAGCATTAAAAACATAGTAAATTTCAGTTTTTCAGTCCTACTGAAAATTTTTGTTTGACAACCCTGTGTGCTTTGTTCGGAGATATTCTTCGCCCCGCCGAGACCAATCCGTAGACACCGCATTTGCACCCCTACGACCAACGGAAGGGCTGAAATTCGCGAAACTTAGGCTTTTCCATAGCGAACCGAGGTGTTGAGCCAAGTCACTGTTTTAGTACAAAGCATACATTTTCAATACTGAAAACTGAAATATTGACGTAATTAGCGCTTCTATATTTTTCTAATTAGTAGTTTCTAACCGTATATAGCAAAAGAAGCGATAAAATATATATATTTACTTAATTTTCGGCGTTTTTCAGGAAATTGACTTTGTCTCATACAAAATTATATCGAAATTTTTCCAAGTGTTTTATCGTTGATCGATTTTCGAAATTTTTTGTTTCTACATTGTAGTGTCCGTTATTACAGGCCTACCTGCGTTGTTTGCAGCGCGCTCCGACGCGTAGTTCCTGAAATAAATAAAATTTAAGCATTAAAAACATAGTAAATTTCAGTTTTTCAGTCCTACTGAAAATTTTTGTTTGACAACCCTGTGTGCTTTGTTCGGAGATATTCTTCGCCCCGCCGAGACCAATCCGTAGACACCGCATTTGCACCCCTACGACCAACGGAAGGGCTGAAATTCGCGAAACTTAGGCTTTTCCATAGCGAACCGAGGTGTTGAGCCAAGTCACTGTTTTAGTACAAAGCATACATTTTCAATACTGAAAACTGAAATATTGACGTAATTAGCGCTTCTATATTTTTCTAATTAGTAGTTTCTAACCGTATATAGCAAAAGAAGCGATAAAATATATATATTTACTTAATTTTCGGCGTTTTTCAGGAAATTGACTTTGTCTCATACAAAATTATATCGAAATTTTTCCAAGTGTTTTATCGTTGATCGATTTTCGAAATTTTTTGTTTCTACATTGTAGTGTCCGTTATTACAGGCCTACCTGCGTTGTTTGCAGCGCGCTCCGACGCGTAGTTCCTGAAATAAATAAAATTTAAGCATTAAAAACATAGTAAATTTCAGTTTTTCAGTCCTACTGAAAATTTTTGTTTGACAACCCTGTGTGCTTTGTTCGGAGATATTCTTCGCCCCGCCGAGACCAATCCGTAGACACCGCATTTGCACCCCTACGACCAACGGAAGGGCTGAAATTCGCGAAACTTAGGCTTTTCCATAGCGAACCGAGGTGTTGAGCCAAGTCACTGTTTTAGTACAAAGCATACATTTTCAATACTGAAAACTGAAATATTGACGTAATTAGCGCTTCTATATTTTTCTAATTAGTAGTTTCTAACCGTATATAGCAAAAGAAGCGATAAAATATATATATTTACTTAATTTTCGGCGTTTTTCAGGAAATTGACTTTGTCTCATACAAAATTATATCGAAATTTTTCCAAGTGTTTTATCGTTGATCGATTTTCGAAATTTTTTGTTTCTACATTGTAGTGTCCGTTATTACAGGCCTACCTGCGTTGTTTGCAGCGCGCTCCGACGCGTAGTTCCTGAAATAAATAAAATTTAAGCATTAAAAACATAGTAAATTTCAGTTTTTCAGTCCTACTGAAAATTTTTGTTTGACAACCCTGTGTGCTTTGTTCGGAGATATTCTTCGCCCCGCCGAGACCAATCCGTAGACACCGCATTTGCACCCCTACGACCAACGGAAGGGCTGAAATTCGCGAAACTTAGGCTTTTCCATAGCGAACCGAGGTGTTGAGCCAAGTCACTGTTTTAGTACAAAGCATACATTTTCAATACTGAAAACTGAAATATTGACGTAATTAGCGCTTCTATATTTTTCTAATTAGTAGTTTCTAACCGTATATAGCAAAAGAAGCGATAAAATATATATATTTACTTAATTTTCGGCGTTTTTCAGGAAATTGACTTTGTCTCATACAAAATTATATCGAAATTTTTCCAAGTGTTTTATCGTTGATCGATTTTCGAAATTTTTTGTTTCTACATTGTAGTGTCCGTTATTACATGCCTACCTGCGTTGTTTGCAGCGCGCTCCGACGCGTAGTTCCTGAAATAAATAAAATTTAAGCATTAAAAACATAGTAAATTTCAGTTTTTCAGTCCTACTGAAAATTTTTGTTTGACAACCCTGTGTGCTTTGTTCGGAGATATTCTTCGCCCCGCCGAGACCAATCCGTAGACACCGCATTTGCACCCCTACGACCAACGGAAGGGCTGAAATTCGCGAAACTTAGGCTTTTCCATAGCGAACCGAGGTGTTGAGCCAAGTCACTGTTTTAGTACAAAGCATACATTTTCAATACTGAAAACTGAAATATTGACGTAATTAGCGCTTCTATATTTTTCTAATTAGTAGTTTCTAACCGTATATAGCAAAAGAAGCGATAAAATATATATATTTACTTAATTTTCGGCGTTTTTCAGGAAATTGACTTTGTCTCATACAAAATTATATCGAAATTTTTCCAAGTGTTTTATCGTTGATCGATTTTCGAAATTTTTTGTTTCTACATTGTAGTGTCCGTTATTACATGCCTACCTGCGTTGTTTGCAGCGCGCTCCGACGCGTAGTTCCTGAAATAAATAAAATTTAAGCATTAAAAACATAGTAAATTTCAGTTTTTCAGTCCTACTGAAAATTTTTGTTTGACAACCCTGTGTGCTTTGTTCGGAGATATTCTTCGCCCCGCCGAGACCAATCCGTAGACACCGCATTTGCACCCCTACGACCAACGGAAGGGCTGAAATTCGCGAAACTTAGGCTTTTCCATAGCGAACCGAGGTGTTGAGCCAAGTCACTGTTTTAGTACAAAGCATACATTTTCAATACTGAAAACTGAAATATTGACGTAATTAGCGCTTCTATATTTTTCTAATTAGTAGTTTCTAACCGTATATAGCAAAAGAAGCGATAAAATATATATATTTACTTAATTTTCGGCGTTTTTCAGGAAATTGACTTTGTCTCATACAAAATTATATCGAAATTTTTCCAAGTGTTTTATCGTTGATCGATTTTCGAAATTTTTTGTTTCTACATTGTAGTGTCCGTTATTACAGGCCTACCTGCGTTGTTTGCAGCGCGCTCCGACGCGTAGTTCCTGAAATAAATAAAATTTAAGCATTAAAAACATAGTAAATTTCAGTTTTTCAGTCCTACTGAAAATTTTTGTTTGACAACCCTGTGTGCTTTGTTCGGAGATATTCTTCGCCCCGCCGAGACCAATCCGTAGACACCGCATTTGCACCCCTACGACCAACGGAAGGGCTGAAATTCGCGAAACTTAGGCTTTTCCATAGCGAACCGAGGTGTTGAGCCAAGTCACTGTTTTAGTACAAAGCATACATTTTCAATACTGAAAACTGAAATATTGACGTAATTAGCGCTTCTATATTTTTCTAATTAGTAGTTTCTAACCGTATATAGCAAAAGAAGCGATAAAATATATATATTTACTTAATTTTCGGCGTTTTTCAGGAAATTGACTTTGTCTCATACAAAATTATATCGAAATTTTTCCAAGTGTTTTATCGTTGATCGATTTTCGAAATTTTTTGTTTCTACATTGTAGTGTCCGTTATTACAGGCCTACCTGCGTTGTTTGCAGCGCGCTCCGACGCGTAGTTCCTGAAATAAATAAAATTTAAGCATTAAAAACATAGTAAATTTCAGTTTTTCAGTCCTACTGAAAATTTTTGTTTGACAACCCTGTGTGCTTTGTTCGGAGATATTCTTCGCCCCGCCGAGACCAATCCGTAGACACCGCATTTGCACCCCTACGACCAACGGAAGGGCTGAAATTCGCGAAACTTAGGCTTTTCCATAGCGAACCGAGGTGTTGAGCCAAGTCACTGTTTTAGTACAAAGCATACATTTTCAATACTGAAAACTGAAATATTGACGTAATTAGCGCTTCTATATTTTTCTAATTAGTAGTTTCTAACCGTATATAGCAAAAGAAGCGATAAAATATATATATTTACTTAATTTTCGGCGTTTTTCAGGAAATTGACTTTGTCTCATACAAAATTATATCGAAATTTTTCCAAGTGTTTTATCGTTGATCGATTTTCGAAATTTTTTGTTTCTACATTGTAGTGTCCGTTATTACAGGCCTACCTGCGTTGTTTGCAGCGCGCTCCGACGCGTAGTTCCTGAAATAAATAAAATTTAAGCATTAAAAACATAGTAAATTTCAGTTTTTCAGTCCTACTGAAAATTTTTGTTTGACAACCCTGTGTGCTTTGTTCGGAGATATTCTTCGCCCCGCCGAGACCAATCCGTAGACACCGCATTTGCACCCCTACGACCAACGGAAGGGCTGAAATTCGCGAAACTTAGGCTTTTCCATAGCGAACCGAGGTGTTGAGCCAAGTCACTGTTTTAGTACAAAGCATACATTTTCAATACTGAAAACTGAAATATTGACGTAATTAGCGCTTCTATATTTTTCTAATTAGTAGTTTCTAACCGTATATAGCAAAAGAAGCGATAAAATATATATATTTACTTAATTTTCGGCGTTTTTCAGGAAATTGACTTTGTCTCATACAAAATTATATCGAAATTTTTCCAAGTGTTTTATCGTTGATCGATTTTCGAAATTTTTTGTTTCTACATTGTAGTGTCCGTTATTACAGGCCTACCTGCGTTGTTTGCAGCGCGCTCCGACGCGTAGTTCCTGAAATAAATAAAATTTAAGCATTAAAAACATAGTAAATTTCAGTTTTTCAGTCCTACTGAAAATTTTTGTTTGACAACCCTGTGTGCTTTGTTCGGAGATATTCTTCGCCCCGCCGAGACCAATCCGTAGACACCGCATTTGCACCCCTACGACCAACGGAAGGGCTGAAATTCGCGAAACTTAGGCTTTTCCATAGCGAACCGAGGTGTTGAGCCAAGTCACTGTTTTAGTACAAAGCATACATTTTCAATACTGAAAACTGAAATATTGACGTAATTAGCGCTTCTATATTTTTCTAATTAGTAGTTTCTAACCGTATATAGCAAAAGAAGCGATAAAATATATATATTTACTTAATTTTCGGCGTTTTTCAGGAAATTGACTTTGTCTCATACAAAATTATATCGAAATTTTTCCAAGTGTTTTATCGTTGATCGATTTTCGAAATTTTTTGTTTCTACATTGTAGTGTCCGTTATTACAGGCCTACCTGCGTTGTTTGCAGCGCGCTCCGACGCGTAGTTCCTGAAATAAATAAAATTTAAGCATTAAAAACATAGTAAATTTCAGTTTTTCAGTCCTACTGAAAATTTTTGTTTGACAACCCTGTGTGCTTTGTTCGGAGATATTCTTCGCCCCGCCGAGACCAATCCGTAGACACCGCATTTGCACCCCTACGACCAACGGAAGGGCTGAAATTCGCGAAACTTAGGCTTTTCCATAGCGAACCGAGGTGTTGAGCCAAGTCACTGTTTTAGTACAAAGCATACATTTTCAATACTGAAAACTGAAATATTGACGTAATTAGCGCTTCTATATTTTTCTAATTAGTAGTTTCTAACCGTATATAGCAAAAGAAGCGATAAAATATATATATTTACTTAATTTTCGGCGTTTTTCAGGAAATTGACTTTGTCTCATACAAAATTATATCGAAATTTTTCCAAGTGTTTTATCGTTGATCGATTTTCGAAATTTTTTGTTTCTACATTGTAGTGTCCGTTATTACAGGCCTACCTGCGTTGTTTGCAGCGCGCTCCGACGCGTAGTTCCTGAAATAAATAAAATTTAAGCATTAAAAACATAGTAAATTTCAGTTTTTCAGTCCTACTGAAAATTTTTGTTTGACAACCCTGTGTGCTTTGTTCGGAGATATTCTTCGCCCCGCCGAGACCAATCCGTAGACACCGCATTTGCACCCCTACGACCAACGGAAGGGCTGAAATTCGCGAAACTTAGGCTTTTCCATAGCGAACCGAGGTGTTGAGCCAAGTCACTGTTTTAGTACAAAGCATACATTTTCAATACTGAAAACTGAAATATTGACGTAATTAGCGCTTCTATATTTTTCTAATTAGTAGTTTCTAACCGTATATAGCAAAAGAAGCGATAAAATATATATATTTACTTAATTTTCGGCGTTTTTCAGGAAATTGACTTTGTCTCATACAAAATTATATCGAAATTTTTCCAAGTGTTTTATCGTTGATCGATTTTCGAAATTTTTTGTTTCTACATTGTAGTGTCCGTTATTACAGGCCTACCTGCGTTGTTTGCAGCGCGCTCCGACGCGTAGTTCCTGAAATAAATAAAATTTAAGCATTAAAAACATAGTAAATTTCAGTTTTTCAGTCCTACTGAAAATTTTTGTTTGACAACCCTGTGTGCTTTGTTCGGAGATATTCTTCGCCCCGCCGAGACCAATCCGTAGACACCGCATTTGCACCCCTACGACCAACGGAAGGGCTGAAATTCGCGAAACTTAGGCTTTTCCATAGCGAACCGAGGTGTTGAGCCAAGTCACTGTTTTAGTACAAAGCATACATTTTCAATACTGAAAACTGAAATATTGACGTAATTAGCGCTTCTATATTTTTCTAATTAGTAGTTTCTAACCGTATATAGCAAAAGAAGCGATAAAATATATATATTTACTTAATTTTCGGCGTTTTTCAGGAAATTGACTTTGTCTCATACAAAATTATATCGAAATTTTTCCAAGTGTTTTATCGTTGATCGATTTTCGAAATTTTTTGTTTCTACATTGTAGTGTCCGTTATTACAGGCCTACCTGCGTTGTTTGCAGCGCGCTCCGACGCGTAGTTCCTGAAATAAATAAAATTTAAGCATTAAAAACATAGTAAATTTCAGTTTTTCAGTCCTACTGAAAATTTTTGTTTGACAACCCTGTGTGCTTTGTTCGGAGATATTCTTCGCCCCGCCGAGACCAATCCGTAGACACCGCATTTGCACCCCTACGACCAACGGAAGGGCTGAAATTCGCGAAACTTAGGCTTTTCCATAGCGAACCGAGGTGTTGAGCCAAGTCACTGTTTTAGTACAAAGCATACATTTTCAATACTGAAAACTGAAATATTGACGTAATTAGCGCTTCTATATTTTTCTAATTAGTAGTTTCTAACCGTATATAGCAAAAGAAGCGATAAAATATATATATTTACTTAATTTTCGGCGTTTTTCAGGAAATTGACTTTGTCTCATACAAAATTATATCGAAATTTTTCCAAGTGTTTTATCGTTGATCGATTTTCGAAATTTTTTGTTTCTACATTGTAGTGTCCGTTATTACAGGCCTACCTGCGTTGTTTGCAGCGCGCTCCGACGCGTAGTTCCTGAAATAAATAAAATTTAAGCATTAAAAACATAGTAAATTTCAGTTTTTCAGTCCTACTGAAAATTTTTGTTTGACAACCCTGTGTGCTTTGTTCGGAGATATTCTTCGCCCCGCCGAGACCAATCCGTAGACACCGCATTTGCACCCCTACGACCAACGGAAGGGCTGAAATTCGCGAAACTTAGGCTTTTCCATAGCGAACCGAGGTGTTGAGCCAAGTCACTGTTTTAGTACAAAGCATACATTTTCAATACTGAAAACTGAAATATTGACGTAATTAGCGCTTCTATATTTTTCTAATTAGTAGTTTCTAACCGTATATAGCAAAAGAAGCGATAAAATATATATATTTACTTAATTTTCGGCGTTTTTCAGGAAATTGACTTTGTCTCATACAAAATTATATCGAAATTTTTCCAAGTGTTTTATCGTTGATCGATTTTCGAAATTTTTTGTTTCTACATTGTAGTGTCCGTTATTACAGGCCTACCTGCGTTGTTTGCAGCGCGCTCCGACGCGTAGTTCCTGAAATAAATAAAATTTAAGCATTAAAAACATAGTAAATTTCAGTTTTTCAGTCCTACTGAAAATTTTTGTTTGACAACCCTGTGTGCTTTGTTCGGAGATATTCTTCGCCCCGCCGAGACCAATCCGTAGACACCGCATTTGCACCCCTACGACCAACGGAAGGGCTGAAATTCGCGAAACTTAGGCTTTTCCATAGCGAACCGAGGTGTTGAGCCAAGTCACTGTTTTAGTACAAAGCATACATTTTCAATACTGAAAACTGAAATATTGACGTAATTAGCGCTTCTATATTTTTCTAATTAGTAGTTTCTAACCGTATATAGCAAAAGAAGCGATAAAATATATATATTTACTTAATTTTCGGCGTTTTTCAGGAAATTGACTTTGTCTCATACAAAATTATATCGAAATTTTTCCAAGTGTTTTATCGTTGATCGATTTTCGAAATTTTTTGTTTCTACATTGTAGTGTCCGTTATTACAGGCCTACCTGCGTTGTTTGCAGCGCGCTCCGACGCGTAGTTCCTGAAATAAATAAAATTTAAGCATTAAAAACATAGTAAATTTCAGTTTTTCAGTCCTACTGAAAATTTTTGTTTGACAACCCTGTGTGCTTTGTTCGGAGATATTCTTCGCCCCGCCGAGACCAATCCGTAGACACCGCATTTGCACCCCTACGACCAACGGAAGGGCTGAAATTCGCGAAACTTAGGCTTTTCCATAGCGAACCGAGGTGTTGAGCCAAGTCACTGTTTTAGTACAAAGCATACATTTTCAATACTGAAAACTGAAATATTGACGTAATTAGCGCTTCTATATTTTTCTAATTAGTAGTTTCTAACCGTATATAGCAAAAGAAGCGATAAAATATATATATTTACTTAATTTTCGGCGTTTTTCAGGAAATTGACTTTGTCTCATACAAAATTATATCGAAATTTTTCCAAGTGTTTTATCGTTGATCGATTTTCGAAATTTTTTGTTTCTACATTGTAGTGTCCGTTATTACAGGCCTACCTGCGTTGTTTGCAGCGCGCTCCGACGCGTAGTTCCTGAAATAAATAAAATTTAAGCATTAAAAACATAGTAAATTTCAGTTTTTCAGTCCTACTGAAAATTTTTGTTTGACAACCCTGTGTGCTTTGTTCGGAGATATTCTTCGCCCCGCCGAGACCAATCCGTAGACACCGCATTTGCACCCCTACGACCAACGGAAGGGCTGAAATTCGCGAAACTTAGGCTTTTCCATAGCGAACCGAGGTGTTGAGCCAAGTCACTGTTTTAGTACAAAGCATACATTTTCAATACTGAAAACTGAAATATTGACGTAATTAGCGCTTCTATATTTTTCTAATTAGTAGTTTCTAACCGTATATAGCAAAAGAAGCGATAAAATATATATATTTACTTAATTTTCGGCGTTTTTCAGGAAATTGACTTTGTCTCATACAAAATTATATCGAAATTTTTCCAAGTGTTTTATCGTTGATCGATTTTCGAAATTTTTTGTTTCTACATTGTAGTGTCCGTTATTACAGGCCTACCTGCGTTGTTTGCAGCGCGCTCCGACGCGTAGTTCCTGAAATAAATAAA
>CAWUFN010000018.1:0-7500 GCA_963921415.1 Pyrausta despicata
GTGACTTGGCTCAACACCTCGGTTCGCTATGGAAAAGCCTAAGTTTCGCGAATTTCAGCCCTTCCGTTGGTCGTAGGGGTGCAAATGCGGTGTCTACGGATTGGTCTCGGCGGGGCGAAGAATATCTCCGAACAAAGCACACAGGGTTGTCAAACAAAAATTTTCAGTAGGACTGAAAAACTGAAATTTACTATGTTTTTAATGCTTAAATTTTATTTATTTCAGGAACTACGCGTCGGAGCGCGCTGCAAACAACGCAGGTAGGCCTGTAATAACGGACACTACAATGTAGAAACAAAAAATTTCGAAAATCGATCAACGATAAAACACTTGGAAAAATTTCGATATAATTTTGTATGAGACAAAGTCAATTTCCTGAAAAACGCCGAAAATTAAGTAAATATATATATTTTATCGCTTCTTTTGCTATATACGGTTAGAAACTACTAATTAGAAAAATATAGAAGCGCTAATTACGTCAATATTTCAGTTTTCAGTATTGAAAATGTATGCTTTGTACTAAAACAGTGACTTGGCTCAACACCTCGGTTCGCTATGGAAAAGCCTAAGTTTCGCGAATTTCAGCCCTTCCGTTGGTCGTAGGGGTGCAAATGCGGTGTCTACGGATTGGTCTCGGCGGGGCGAAGAATATCTCCGAACAAAGCACACAGGGTTGTCAAACAAAAATTTTCAGTAGGACTGAAAAACTGAAATTTACTATGTTTTTAATGCTTAAATTTTATTTATTTCAGGAACTACGCGTCGGAGCGCGCTGCAAACAACGCAGGTAGGCCTGTAATAACGGACACTACAATGTAGAAACAAAAAATTTCGAAAATCGATCAACGATAAAACACTTGGAAAAATTTCGATATAATTTTGTATGAGACAAAGTCAATTTCCTGAAAAACGCCGAAAATTAAGTAAATATATATATTTTATCGCTTCTTTTGCTATATACGGTTAGAAACTACTAATTAGAAAAATATAGAAGCGCTAATTACGTCAATATTTCAGTTTTCAGTATTGAAAATGTATGCTTTGTACTAAAACAGTGACTTGGCTCAACACCTCGGTTCGCTATGGAAAAGCCTAAGTTTCGCGAATTTCAGCCCTTCCGTTGGTCGTAGGGGTGCAAATGCGGTGTCTACGGATTGGTCTCGGCGGGGCGAAGAATATCTCCGAACAAAGCACACAGGGTTGTCAAACAAAAATTTTCAGTAGGACTGAAAAACTGAAATTTACTATGTTTTTAATGCTTAAATTTTATTTATTTCAGGAACTACGCGTCGGAGCGCGCTGCAAACAACGCAGGTAGGCCTGTAATAACGGACACTACAATGTAGAAACAAAAAATTTCGAAAATCGATCAACGATAAAACACTTGGAAAAATTTCGATATAATTTTGTATGAGACAAAGTCAATTTCCTGAAAAACGCCGAAAATTAAGTAAATATATATATTTTATCGCTTCTTTTGCTATATACGGTTAGAAACTACTAATTAGAAAAATATAGAAGCGCTAATTACGTCAATATTTCAGTTTTCAGTATTGAAAATGTATGCTTTGTACTAAAACAGTGACTTGGCTCAACACCTCGGTTCGCTATGGAAAAGCCTAAGTTTCGCGAATTTCAGCCCTTCCGTTGGTCGTAGGGGTGCAAATGCGGTGTCTACGGATTGGTCTCGGCGGGGCGAAGAATATCTCCGAACAAAGCACACAGGGTTGTCAAACAAAAATTTTCAGTAGGACTGAAAAACTGAAATTTACTATGTTTTTAATGCTTAAATTTTATTTATTTCAGGAACTACGCGTCGGAGCGCGCTGCAAACAACGCAGGTAGGCCTGTAATAACGGACACTACAATGTAGAAACAAAAAATTTCGAAAATCGATCAACGATAAAACACTTGGAAAAATTTCGATATAATTTTGTATGAGACAAAGTCAATTTCCTGAAAAACGCCGAAAATTAAGTAAATATATATATTTTATCGCTTCTTTTGCTATATACGGTTAGAAACTACTAATTAGAAAAATATAGAAGCGCTAATTACGTCAATATTTCAGTTTTCAGTATTGAAAATGTATGGTTAGGTTAGGTTAGGTTAGGTTAGGTTAGGTTAGGTTAGGTTAGGTTAGGTTAGGTTAGGTTAGGTTAGGTTAGGTTAGGTTAGGTTAGGTTAGGTTAGGTTAGGTTAGGTTAGGTTAGGTTAGGTTAGGTTAGGTTAGGTTAGGTTAGGTTAGGTTAGGTTAGGTTAGGTTAGGTTAGGTTAGGTTAGGTTAGGTTAGGTTAGGTTAGGTTAGGTTAGGTTAGGTTAGGTTAGGTTAGGTTAGGTTAGGTTAGGTTAGGTTAGGTTAGGTTAGGTTAGGTTAGGTTAGGTTAGGTTAGGTTAGGTTAGGTTAGGTTAGGTTAGGTTAGGTTAGGTTAGGTTAGGTTAGGTTAGGTTAGGTTAGGTTAGGTTAGGTTAGGTTAGGTTAGGTTAGGTTAGGTTAGGTTAGGTTAGGTTAGGTTAGGTTAGGTTAGGTTAGGTTAGGTTAGGTTAGGTTAGGTTAGGTTAGGTTAGGTTAGGTTAGGTTAGGTTAGGTTAGGTTAGGTTAGGTTAGGTTAGGTTAGGTTAGGTTAGGTTAGGTTAGGTTAGGTTAGGTTAGGTTAGGTTAGGTTAGGTTAGGTTAGGTTAGGTTAGGTTAGGTTAGGTTAGGTTAGGTTAGGTTAGGTTAGGTTAGGTTAGGTTAGGTTAGGTTAGGTTAGGTTAGGTTAGGTTAGGTTAGGTTAGGTTAGGTTAGGTTAGGTTAGGTTAGGTTAGGTTAGGTTAGGTTAGGTTAGGTTAGGTTAGGTTAGGTTAGGTTAGGTTAGGTTAGGTTAGGTTAGGTTAGGTTAGGTTAGGTTAGGTTAGGTTAGGTTAGGTTAGGTTAGGTTAGGTTAGGTTAGGTTAGGTTAGGTTAGGTTAGGTTAGGTTAGGTTAGGTTAGGTTAGGTTAGGTTAGGTTAGGTTAGGTTAGGTTAGGTTAGGTTAGGTTAGGTTAGGTTAGGTTAGGTTATCGTATTCTGGGGGGAGGGCGACATTTGTTAGAGCTCCTAGCTCATCGGGGAATTTAAATCAAGGGGGGGAAATCGACGAGGAGATTGAGAGCGAGGAAAGCTTGACCGGAATGACTTGGTCGTCAAGCGATTCAGCGTTCCTCGCACACTACAACGAGCGCGTCGCTGCAAAAGAACGCGCGGCCGCTAAGAAGGCTTATGACGAGTCTTTGGCAGAGCAACTGGCCCTTGAGGCTACGCGCCAAAGTACACCTGACGACCAACCCAACAAAGAAGTCCCCTCATCCGTTTCGCCGACCGTGAGTCTGGTGCCGGAACGACCTCGTTCCGAGTTGGCTCTCGATTCGGATGATGATACGGCTCGCCACACCGAGATGTCGTCTGAGGCCAGCTCGCTGCCGAGGGGCGGCCAGAAGCGCCCCCGCACCGAGACGGCACATTCAGGAAGCTCAGCATCACCACCTGAGCAAAGGAAGAGAAGTTTTGAGGCCCGCGTACGGGCAGGCATGGCCCTTGATCTCGCTGAGATGCCCACAATGGAGGCAGAATCTCGCGAGCAAAGTCAGAACACTCCGCCTTCAATTGAAGTGGAGCTACTGGAAGGGACCACCCTTACACGTTCTGCAAAGAACGCCCTGAAAAACGCGCGAGAGAGTATTGATGTTCGGATGACCGCAGACTCAGTTAGGCGCGCTGCGAAGGAAAGTCTTGCAACTGTCTTTCGCGTCACGCAAAACGCCAAAAATCTGAAGGGCCCCGACATTAAAAAGCTGAACGAGGCAGCCGCGATCATCATGCAGGCGGCTGACCATATGTTCCACACGAACGCGACGGCGGAAAATCAGAAGCTTCGGGCGGAGTACGCCAAGCTACTGACAGAGACAGCTGGGCTCCGACAAGCCAACGTCCGCCTAAGTGCAGAGGTGGCCGAGCTCAAACAAGAGATGGAAGCTCTTAAGGAGCAAATGCTTGCACCTTTGAGCCAAAATTCAGACGATGTGCGTCAGGCCGCTGTTGAGGAAAGGTTGCCTCCTCCAAGGCAACGACGACAAACTGCGCGGCAGGTCCAGCAGCCAGCCCAAATCCAGCCCCCGAATATGGGTGAGGCAGGAAGGCAGCAGCGAAACCGCGCGCCACAAGCCAAGAAGCCACCGCCAGCTAAGAGAAACGCGCTGCCGAACCACATTCCGGCACAACGCGCCCCTTGCCCACTTCCCCCAGCACCCGCGTCCATGGACATGGAATGGGCGGATGTGGTAAGAGGCAAGAAAAGGCGACGCGGTCGCAAGAGAAGGAAAGGCTCACGGCAACAGCCTGCTCAGCCCCCAGCAAGACAGGACAGAACCCAAGGTCAACGGGTTCCCAGAAATGCGGCCCCCAAGAAGAAAACGCCCTTTGAAAAGCGCGTAAAGCTCCCTAACTCGTCAGCTGTGGTCGTGACACTGACGCCCAAGGCTACAGACCACTCCCTCTCTTACCGATCCTTTCTCAAGGAGTCGAGAACGAGAGTAGACCTCGTGGCTCTAGGTTTCCAACATGGAACGCACGCCCTCAGGGTTCGTGAGGCAGCCACTGGGGCCAGACTGCTTGAAATCGAGGGAGACAAAGATGGGACGATAGCAGACGCTTTGGTCACCGAGTTTAGGCGACTGTACCCAGAGGAGCTAGTCCGATTCTCTAGGCCGGTGAAATTGGCGGAAATCCGCGTAACCGGCCTGGATGACTCGGTTGATAAAGAGGACGTAGCAGCCGAGCTTGCAAAACAAGGAGGCTGTAGAGTTGGACAAGTGACGGTGGGGGACATTCGCCGAACCCCTTCCGGCACTCTTCAGTGCTGGGCCAAGTTGCCCGCGACGAGTGCCAAGAAGCTGGCAATTGGCCGCTTCCTAATAGGCTGGGTCTCAGCGCGCGTCATCATGCTGGATCCACGCCCACTGGATCCACGCCCAAGACGATGTTTCCGCTGTTTGGAGCTAGGCCATGCTCAGCAGCGATGTGGGGCCCCGGTTGATCGCAGCAGTCTTTGTTACCGCTGTGGGAAACCCGGACACAAGTCTGTTACGTGCAGCGACCCACCGCATTGCGCACTATGCGCAGCTCGCGGTCGCCCGGCAGACCATAGGGTTGGTGCCAAAACATGCGCGCCAGCCCCCCCCAAAAGAAGTCGCCCGCTAGCCTCGAGAACGAGTGGAGCGGAAATCCAGTGCCCCTCAAGTGATGAGGAGGACGGGGGTCGGATTGACAGTCCGACCTTCCCGGTTTTAATCCCTAGGTGCGTGGACACGGGTGCGGTGTCCTCCACTGTACAAAAGGGATAAGATGGCGCGCGCGGAGGACCCGCGCGCATCTTGAAGATGAAGGGAGATGATCCCCCCAAGGTGTGGCCACATACAGGCTTAACGCATCGGTGATCAATGGATGTGTGTATCCTCGTTCCCATTGGCCCGGCAAAATGCGCGAAGAGGTCCCGGTGGAAAGGTTTAGTGGGTAGGGTCCGCCTATAGGACGAGTCCCACACACCTCCGGCAGCCCCACCCGGCAGCTGGAGACGGTGCGTAAATGCATTCCGACCACCTTAAAAAAAAAAAAAAAAGGTTAGGTTAGGTTAGGTTAGGTTAGGTTAGGTTAGGTTAGGTTAGGTTAGGTTAGGTTAGGTTAGGTTGGGGTTTCACGCCGAACTACTTCCCCGTAGTTAACCCTGGGCAACGGGGGCCGGCAACTGCTCCTCTTTTGGGACAGTTGCTGGCTGCCGGCAAAGGTTCGGTCAGGTCGGGGCCACTCAGCCCCGCTCCTCTTCGGAGGAGTGGACCTGAGTGACCCAAACCATTTTAGAGTAGAGGTCTCTCAGGGGATATGGTTTTTGGTTTAAAGTGTCATACGTGCTGGTTTAACCCTGAAACCATAAGACTCAAAAACTCCCCAAATACTGGGCCGTTATAGCCCACGGCGGCTTGGGCCTTTCCTTTTGGAAAGGAGGGCGACGGGTAGTCGTCCGAGCAGCTAGTGGCTCGAAGGAAAAAGGTGGAGTGAAAACAAATGGAAAAGAAAACGCGTAATATATTACCCCAGGGTGGTAAAGCTGTTCCACAGCCAATCCCCCACGCCGCTTCGGCCGCGTGCAACGCTCCTCCAACATCGTATTCTGGGGGGAGGGCGACATTTGTTAGAGCTCCTAGCTCATCGGGGAATTTAAATCAAGGGGGGGAAATCGACGAGGAGATTGAGAGCGAGGAAAGCTTGACCGGAATGACTTGGTCGTCAAGCGATTCAGCGTTCCTCGCACACTACAACGAGCGCGTCGCTGCAAAAGAACGCGCGGCCGCTAAGAAGGCTTATGACGAGTCTTTGGCAGAGCAACTGGCCCTTGAGGCTACGCGCCAAAGTACACCTGACGACCAACCCAACAAAGAAGTCCCCTCATCCGTTTCGCCGACCGTGAGTCTGGTGCCGGAACGACCTCGTTCCGAGTTGGCTCTCGATTCGGATGATGATACGGCTCGCCACACCGAGATGTCGTCTGAGGCCAGCTCGCTGCCGAGGGGCGGCCAGAAGCGCCCCCGCACCGAGACGGCACATTCAGGAAGCTCAGCATCACCACCTGAGCAAAGGAAGAGAAGTTTTGAGGCCCGCGTACGGGCAGGCATGGCCCTTGATCTCGCTGAGATGCCCACAATGGAGGCAGAATCTCGCGAGCAAAGTCAGAACACTCCGCCTTCAATTGAAGTGGAGCTACTGGAAGGGACCACCCTTACACGTTCTGCAAAGAACGCCCTGAAAAACGCGCGAGAGAGTATTGATGTTCGGATGACCGCAGACTCAGTTAGGCGCGCTGCGAAGGAAAGTCTTGCAACTGTCTTTCGCGTCACGCAAAACGCCAAAAATCTGAAGGGCCCCGACATTAAAAAGCTGAACGAGGCAGCCGCGATCATCATGCAGGCGGCTGACCATATGTTCCACACGAACGCGACGGCGGAAAATCAGAAGCTTCGGGCGGAGTACGCCAAGCTACTGACAGAGACAGCTGGGCTCCGACAAGCCAACGTCCGCCTAAGTGCAGAGGTGGCCGAGCTCAAACAAGAGATGGAAGCTCTTAAGGAGCAAATGCTTGCACCTTTGAGCCAAAATTCAGACGATGTGCGTCAGGCCGCTGTTGAGGAAAGGTTGCCTCCTCCAAGGCAACGACGACAAACTGCGCGGCAGGTCCAGCAGCCAGCCCAAATCCAGCCCCCGAATATGGGTGAGGCAGGAAGGCAGCAGCGAAACCGCGCGCCACAAGCCAAGAAGCCACCGCCAGCTAAGAGAAACGCGCTGCCGAACCACATTCCGGCACAACGCGCCCCTTGCCCACTTCCCCCAGCACCCGCGTCCATGGACATGGAATGGGCGGATGTGGTAAGAGGCAAGAAAAGGCGACGCGGTCGCAAGAGAAGGAAAGGCTCACGGCAACAGCCTGCTCA
>CAWUFN010000018.1:12500-55000 GCA_963921415.1 Pyrausta despicata
CCAACGCTGGACACGGTCGAGCACCGCATTGGCCCGCTCCTGCACCTTCTGTCCGTTGTCGCCTGAGATAACCAGCACCACATCATCTGCGAACGCCTGACACCGCACGTCCTCTCCCTCAATTTCGTGGAGCAATGGGTCCAGCAAGAGATTCCAAAAAGTTGGACCCCCTATCGATCCCTGCACACACCCTTTTGTGGTGACTCTGCGGCACTCCGTTCCGGCGTATCTCAGACGAATGCACCTGCCCTCAAGGTAGCTGTCCACCATTCGCCGCAGGTTTGATGGGCAGCCTGATTCGGCGAGCCGGCATTTAATGGCGGGCCACCAGGCGCTGTCGAAGGCTCCCTCTATGTCTAAGGATACGACCACCATCAATTTTTTTGCATCTAATTTTTTCCGAATGTACTGTATCAAGACATAGAGGGAGTCCTCGGTGCTGCGCTGGGGTGTGAAGCCATATTGCCTGGTGGACATTTTGGGCAGGATGTGCCATCTGATGCGCCTGATGAGCATCTTCTCGAGTATCTTCCCAAGTACAGGCAAAAGACCAATCGGCCTGTATGACTTGGGAAGAGTATAATCCGTCTTGCCGGGTTTACGCAGGATCACCACAACGGCCTCCTTCCACTTGGTGGGAAAGTGGGAGAGCTCGAGGCACTTGTTTATGATAGACAGGACGAGATCGGGGTCAAGGGTTATTGCCGCACAACAAATATCCGCCGTGAAGCCGTCCAGGCCTGGGGCCTTCTTCGGGTTGAAACTCGACGCGGACCATTTCAGCTCCTCCGCCGTGAAGGGAGGATCACATGACTCACCATGCTCCCCCATATTCACATTACTGGCTACTTCTCTCACCGCCCTATGGTCCGCGTTGTCGTCCTCCTGATTATCTTCCGGATAGAAGGTCCCCGCCAAAAGTTCGGCTGACTCCTTTCCGTCCAACTCCTTACCGTTTTGGACTAGAGGCAGGTCTTCCCGTCTATCTGTTGTGCGCCCAATAACCCTATAAATGCTGTCCCACATTGACTCTCGATCCTGTCTACCACAAAACTCCTTCCAGCTGGTGGTCTGGGCAATCTGAATCTCTTTCAGATACTCCATTTTAGCCGTGGTATATTGCTCCACGACCCATTTCCGGCGGACCGGTGCCGCGTATCTAATCCTCCTCTTTTTCCTCACTACTTCCTTTTTCATTTCAGCGAGCCTGTCGCTCCACCAGGGCAATCCTGTTTTATGTTTGATTTTCATTTCCGGAATGCTTTCTTCACTGCTTTTTTCAATTAATTCTGAATATTTATTTATTGTTTTATCTAATGTTTCTTTATTATCTATTCTATTAATGTTTTCTATTGTAATTTTTTCTATTTCGCACAACTGGGTCAATTTCTCACGAAATTGACTCCAGTTTGCCTTTTTTGTATTGTATTTTCTAGTAGTTCTTTTTATGTCTGTACCTATTGAGTTTTTGGTTTTGATTTCAAACAGGATTGCCCTGTGGTCCGAACAGGTGACGCTGTCGTCCACCCTCCATCCTTCGATCCGCCCTAAAATATCCGAGGAGCACACCGTGATGTCTACGTGGCTGGAGTATCTTTTTCCACCTCTTATTGTGTCGAACGTGGGCTCACAACCATCGTTCAGAAAGTGAAGACCCAATTCATCCACCATGCCCTGGACTTCCACCCCCCTTTCATTTGTCTCCCTGCTTCCCCACCAAATGTTCCATGCATTCACGTCCCCACCCAGAACCACGTTTCTCAGGCCAATTCCAGTTACCACCTCCTTCATCCGCTCCACATCCGGCTCTATGGGTTTGTCGCCCTCGAGGTAAACCGAGATAACCCCTATCTCCCACGCTTCGGTTCTCAACTTTGCAGCAACCATATTCCTCGTGGTGAGCGTGGGACATTGGGTGATATCGATAGTGTCGTCGAACAGGATAATTGCCGCCTTGGTCGGTTGGTCCGAGCTTCTGTTACATTGGAGGATTCGCGCGCCTGGGTAATTTTTTAGATCGCCTGTGGCTCCAATGTAGGGCTCCTGCACCAATGCTATGGCAATTCTCCTCCTCGCCGCCTCGAGAATGAGCTCGTCTGTCGCAGCCCTGCTTCTTTGGAGATTGGCCTGAATCACGCGGTACCGCTTTTCTGCTACTTGGACGTTTGACGCGCCGGTGACCACCTTAGCAGTATTGTACTGCCGACCGTGCCAGAGCTTCCCATCTCCTTCGGACCGGGCAGTCGCTACTGAAGGCGTTATGGTCGGCCCGGTCCATCTTGGCACTCTGGCAGTTTGTACAGGTCGGCAGTTTTCCGGATGCTCGCTCAGCGCACTCCGCTCCCAGGTGCGGACCCCCGCAGTGGCTGCAAACGTCCACGGTTTCGCGGCAGAACCGCTTGCCGTGGCCGTAGCCCAGACACCGGGAGCACTGGATCAGGGGAGACTGGTCGAACACCCGGACTCGCTGCAGGTCAATATGCACGACACCCGCCCCGGTCAATCTCGACCACAATACAGGGGAGACTGACAGCACTATGTGGGATGTGAGCGGGTTCCGTGTTCTTTTTCGGAACTTCACTTCCATTCGGTCCTCTCCGCTCACGCCTTCGAACAGGGCCTTGTTTTGGGCGCGAAGGCCGTGCAACACATCTTCGTCCTTATTATAGTCTAGGACGTCCCGGAGCATGACCATGGGGTCCTTGTTGGCAATCTCCTCTACTTTTAAATTATTTCCTTCCTTCCTAAGTTTTTCCTTCACCCTGTCTACTTCGGCCTTCGTTCTACATCCTAGGATGATTTTGCTGTCCCTTGCTTTCCTAATCCTATGTATCTGAAACCCTTCCTCTCTAGCCTTCACTACACCTCTCACTTTGTCTAAAACTTGGTCACCGGTCTGAGTTTCGTCAGTAGATTGTATGACGACCGAGTGCACCGCGGCATGCCCCGGGGATTGTATCCTCGGAGACGCCGCGGCCACACTCGCGTACGTCCCTCTGCTTGCGCTCTCCTGGCTCTTTACTAACACATCTTTTAGTGCCTCCATCTCTCTTTTATTTTCCTCTATTAACTTACTGTGCTCTATCATTTTTTCCATAAGCTCCTTTCCTATCCAAGTACTCTCCCTTTCCATCTCTACATCCACTCGACTGACTCTTTCCGGCGCAATCAGTTCTGTGACCTTTTCGGTAACTTTTCCTGCTCCTTTCTTTTCCGACTCTGCTTCTTTAACCAGCTGGTAGAGTCTTTCGAGCGCCTGCGTAACTTCAACCTTTATGTCTGTTTTTATGTTTTTCGAGTTCTTGAGGTGAAGCTTGGCCTTCGTTAACATAGCTTTGGCCTCGCTGGTCCTGTTGACGTATTTTGTCTCAACCCGCGGGGAGACGCTGAGGGCCTCCGTTGACGGTCTGCGGGCGGCCGCCGGCTGAGACAGGGCCTTGGCTTTGACCGGCCGGGCTGCAGGGACCACCTTCCTGGGTGAGTTTGGGGATTTGGGGTGTCCTTCCACCTTCCCTGCCTCCCATTCTCCGGTGAGCCGTCGGACCATCGAGTCCTGCTTCCGGGTGGTTGGCGCGTTTGAGGGTCCTGCCGTCTGTCTATCGTCCAGCGGGCTGCTAGAGCCCGCCGTCTTCTGGACAGCGGCCGACTTTTTCACAGGTGTGTGGATGCCGAACATTTTAAAATAAAATTTAATAAATTAAGAATTAAAATAATATTTCAGTGATTAATGGCTCAAAAGAGTAAATTATTCAAATGTCTCAATAGAGTAAAATGTCAATACTATTTTAAATATTATACTATAAATAAAATTGGGTAAATAAAAATATATACCCAAGTCCTAATACTAATGATAGCGGCACAATAGTATCGCTATCGTCGTCCTCCAAAAAGAGGCTAAAATGGGCGCGCGCGTGTCAATAAACACTGCCGTCCAGTCCTAATACTGTGCGCAGTCAAACAATCAAAATAAAATATAGTGTATACGGCCGAGCCCTGATAGTAAATGAAATATGGGTGGGTGGGCGGGCAAATTTTTGATCTTTGAGTTGCCGTAGGGGTGCAAACGGGGTGTCCGCGGGTAGGTCTCGTCGAGCCGCACAAAACAAGCGGACCAGGTCACAGGGTGTTCCTACAAAAAATTTTCAGCACGGCTGAAAAACCGTTATTTTTGAGCTTTTACTATGTATAAAAAATGAACGCAACGTCGGATCACGCTAAAACCAACGGCGATATGCTCTAATAACTTAATACAGCCGATCTAGGCGAAAAAATTTTGAAAATCGACCGACTGAAAAACACTTAGGAAAATTTCGATACTAATTTGTATGGGGAATCTATAAATTTGGAAAAATCGTTAAAAATCCAAAATGTATGTATTTATTGCGGTGATTTCACTAAAGACAGTTGTAAACTACTAGATACAAAATTATAACACCGCAACAATAACCAAATACTATGTTTCAGGTGCTGAAAATCGTGATTTAGTGATATTTGACTACCTGCCTTTACACCTCGGTACGGACTATAATTGCACTGAAAAATGCAAATTTACGATCTTTGAGTTGCCGTAGGGGTGCAAACGGGGTGTCCGCGGGTAGGTCTCGTCGAGCCGCACAAAACAAGCGGACCAGGTCACAGGGTGTTCCTACAAAAAATTTTCAGCACGGCTGAAAAACCGTTATTTTTGAGCTTTTACTATGTATAAAAAATGAACGCAACGTCGGATCACGCTAAAACCAACGGCGATATGCTCTAATAACTTAATACAGCCGATCTAGGCGAAAAAATTTTGAAAATCGACCGACTGAAAAACACTTAGGAAAATTTCGATACTAATTTGTATGGGGAATCTATAAATTTGGAAAAATCGTTAAAAATCCAAAATGTATGTATTTATTGCGGTGATTTCACTAAAGACAGTTGTAAACTACTAGATACAAAATTATAACACCGCAACAATAACCAAATACTATGTTTCAGGTGCTGAAAATCGTGATTTAGTGATATTTGACTACCTGCCTTTACACCTCGGTACGGACTATAATTGCACTGAAAAATGCAAATTTACGATCTTTGAGTTGCCGTAGGGGTGCAAACGGGGTGTCCGCGGGTAGGTCTCGTCGAGCCGCACAAAACAAGCGGACCAGGTCACAGGGTGTTCCTACAAAAAATTTTCAGCACGGCTGAAAAACCGTTATTTTTGAGCTTTTACTATGTATAAAAAATGAACGCAACGTCGGATCACGCTAAAACCAACGGCGATATGCTCTAATAACTTAATACAGCCGATCTAGGCGAAAAAATTTTGAAAATCGACCGACTGAAAAACACTTAGGAAAATTTCGATACTAATTTGTATGGGGAATCTATAAATTTGGAAAAATCGTTAAAAATCCAAAATGTATGTATTTATTGCGGTGATTTCACTAAAGACAGTTGTAAACTACTAGATACAAAATTATAACACCGCAACAATAACCAAATACTATGTTTCAGGTGCTGAAAATCGTGATTTAGTGATATTTGACTACCTGCCTTTACACCTCGGTACGGACTATAATTGCACTGAAAAATGCAAATTTACGATCTTTGAGTTGCCGTAGGGGTGCAAACGGGGTGTCCGCGGGTAGGTCTCGTCGAGCCGCACAAAACAAGCGGACCAGGTCACAGGGTGTTCCTACAAAAAATTTTCAGCACGGCTGAAAAACCGTTATTTTTGAGCTTTTACTATGTATAAAAAATGAACGCAACGTCGGATCACGCTAAAACCAACGGCGATATGCTCTAATAACTTAATACAGCCGATCTAGGCGAAAAAATTTTGAAAATCGACCGACTGAAAAACACTTAGGAAAATTTCGATACTAATTTGTATGGGGAATCTATAAATTTGGAAAAATCGTTAAAAATCCAAAATGTATGTATTTATTGCGGTGATTTCACTAAAGACAGTTGTAAACTACTAGATACAAAATTATAACACCGCAACAATAACCAAATACTATGTTTCAGGTGCTGAAAATCGTGATTTAGTGATATTTGACTACCTGCCTTTACACCTCGGTACGGACTATAATTGCACTGAAAAATGCAAATTTACGATCTTTGAGTTGCCGTAGGGGTGCAAACGGGGTGTCCGCGGGTAGGTCTCGTCGAGCCGCACAAAACAAGCGGACCAGGTCACAGGGTGTTCCTACAAAAAATTTTCAGCACGGCTGAAAAACCGTTATTTTTGAGCTTTTACTATGTATAAAAAATGAACGCAACGTCGGATCACGCTAAAACCAACGGCGATATGCTCTAATAACTTAATACAGCCGATCTAGGCGAAAAAATTTTGAAAATCGACCGACTGAAAAACACTTAGGAAAATTTCGATACTAATTTGTATGGGGAATCTATAAATTTGGAAAAATCGTTAAAAATCCAAAATGTATGTATTTATTGCGGTGATTTCACTAAAGACAGTTGTAAACTACTAGATACAAAATTATAACACCGCAACAATAACCAAATACTATGTTTCAGGTGCTGAAAATCGTGATTTAGTGATATTTGACTACCTGCCTTTACACCTCGGTACGGACTATAATTGCACTGAAAAATGCAAATTTACGATCTTTGAGTTGCCGTAGGGGTGCAAACGGGGTGTCCGCGGGTAGGTCTCGTCGAGCCGCACAAAACAAGCGGACCAGGTCACAGGGTGTTCCTACAAAAAATTTTCAGCACGGCTGAAAAACCGTTATTTTTGAGCTTTTACTATGTATAAAAAATGAACGCAACGTCGGATCACGCTAAAACCAACGGCGATATGCTCTAATAACTTAATACAGCCGATCTAGGCGAAAAAATTTTGAAAATCGACCGACTGAAAAACACTTAGGAAAATTTCGATACTAATTTGTATGGGGAATCTATAAATTTGGAAAAATCGTTAAAAATCCAAAATGTATGTATTTATTGCGGTGATTTCACTAAAGACAGTTGTAAACTACTAGATACAAAATTATAACACCGCAACAATAACCAAATACTATGTTTCAGGTGCTGAAAATCGTGATTTAGTGATATTTGACTACCTGCCTTTACACCTCGGTACGGACTATAATTGCACTGAAAAATGCAAATTTACGATCTTTGAGTTGCCGTAGGGGTGCAAACGGGGTGTCCGCGGGTAGGTCTCGTCGAGCCGCACAAAACAAGCGGACCAGGTCACAGGGTGTTCCTACAAAAAATTTTCAGCACGGCTGAAAAACCGTTATTTTTGAGCTTTTACTATGTATAAAAAATGAACGCAACGTCGGATCACGCTAAAACCAACGGCGATATGCTCTAATAACTTAATACAGCCGATCTAGGCGAAAAAATTTTGAAAATCGACCGACTGAAAAACACTTAGGAAAATTTCGATACTAATTTGTATGGGGAATCTATAAATTTGGAAAAATCGTTAAAAATCCAAAATGTATGTATTTATTGCGGTGATTTCACTAAAGACAGTTGTAAACTACTAGATACAAAATTATAACACCGCAACAATAACCAAATACTATGTTTCAGGTGCTGAAAATCGTGATTTAGTGATATTTGACTACCTGCCTTTACACCTCGGTACGGACTATAATTGCACTGAAAAATGCAAATTTACGATCTTTGAGTTGCCGTAGGGGTGCAAACGGGGTGTCCGCGGGTAGGTCTCGTCGAGCCGCACAAAACAAGCGGACCAGGTCACAGGGTGTTCCTACAAAAAATTTTCAGCACGGCTGAAAAACCGTTATTTTTGAGCTTTTACTATGTATAAAAAATGAACGCAACGTCGGATCACGCTAAAACCAACGGCGATATGCTCTAATAACTTAATACAGCCGATCTAGGCGAAAAAATTTTGAAAATCGACCGACTGAAAAACACTTAGGAAAATTTCGATACTAATTTGTATGGGGAATCTATAAATTTGGAAAAATCGTTAAAAATCCAAAATGTATGTATTTATTGCGGTGATTTCACTAAAGACAGTTGTAAACTACTAGATACAAAATTATAACACCGCAACAATAACCAAATACTATGTTTCAGGTGCTGAAAATCGTGATTTAGTGATATTTGACTACCTGCCTTTACACCTCGGTACGGACTATAATTGCACTGAAAAATGCAAATTTACGATCTTTGAGTTGCCGTAGGGGTGCAAACGGGGTGTCCGCGGGTAGGTCTCGTCGAGCCGCACAAAACAAGCGGACCAGGTCACAGGGTGTTCCTACAAAAAATTTTCAGCACGGCTGAAAAACCGTTATTTTTGAGCTTTTACTATGTATAAAAAATGAACGCAACGTCGGATCACGCTAAAACCAACGGCGATATGCTCTAATAACTTAATACAGCCGATCTAGGCGAAAAAATTTTGAAAATCGACCGACTGAAAAACACTTAGGAAAATTTCGATACTAATTTGTATGGGGAATCTATAAATTTGGAAAAATCGTTAAAAATCCAAAATGTATGTATTTATTGCGGTGATTTCACTAAAGACAGTTGTAAACTACTAGATACAAAATTATAACACCGCAACAATAACCAAATACTATGTTTCAGGTGCTGAAAATCGTGATTTAGTGATATTTGACTACCTGCCTTTACACCTCGGTACGGACTATAATTGCACTGAAAAATGCAAATTTACGATCTTTGAGTTGCCGTAGGGGTGCAAACGGGGTGTCCGCGGGTAGGTCTCGTCGAGCCGCACAAAACAAGCGGACCAGGTCACAGGGTGTTCCTACAAAAAATTTTCAGCACGGCTGAAAAACCGTTATTTTTGAGCTTTTACTATGTATAAAAAATGAACGCAACGTCGGATCACGCTAAAACCAACGGCGATATGCTCTAATAACTTAATACAGCCGATCTAGGCGAAAAAATTTTGAAAATCGACCGACTGAAAAACACTTAGGAAAATTTCGATACTAATTTGTATGGGGAATCTATAAATTTGGAAAAATCGTTAAAAATCCAAAATGTATGTATTTATTGCGGTGATTTCACTAAAGACAGTTGTAAACTACTAGATACAAAATTATAACACCGCAACAATAACCAAATACTATGTTTCAGGTGCTGAAAATCGTGATTTAGTGATATTTGACTACCTGCCTTTACACCTCGGTACGGACTATAATTGCACTGAAAAATGCAAATTTACGATCTTTGAGTTGCCGTAGGGGTGCAAACGGGGTGTCCGCGGGTAGGTCTCGTCGAGCCGCACAAAACAAGCGGACCAGGTCACAGGGTGTTCCTACAAAAAATTTTCAGCACGGCTGAAAAACCGTTATTTTTGAGCTTTTACTATGTATAAAAAATGAACGCAACGTCGGATCACGCTAAAACCAACGGCGATATGCTCTAATAACTTAATACAGCCGATCTAGGCGAAAAAATTTTGAAAATCGACCGACTGAAAAACACTTAGGAAAATTTCGATACTAATTTGTATGGGGAATCTATAAATTTGGAAAAATCGTTAAAAATCCAAAATGTATGTATTTATTGCGGTGATTTCACTAAAGACAGTTGTAAACTACTAGATACAAAATTATAACACCGCAACAATAACCAAATACTATGTTTCAGGTGCTGAAAATCGTGATTTAGTGATATTTGACTACCTGCCTTTACACCTCGGTACGGACTATAATTGCACTGAAAAATGCAAATTTACGATCTTTGAGTTGCCGTAGGGGTGCAAACGGGGTGTCCGCGGGTAGGTCTCGTCGAGCCGCACAAAACAAGCGGACCAGGTCACAGGGTGTTCCTACAAAAAATTTTCAGCACGGCTGAAAAACCGTTATTTTTGAGCTTTTACTATGTATAAAAAATGAACGCAACGTCGGATCACGCTAAAACCAACGGCGATATGCTCTAATAACTTAATACAGCCGATCTAGGCGAAAAAATTTTGAAAATCGACCGACTGAAAAACACTTAGGAAAATTTCGATACTAATTTGTATGGGGAATCTATAAATTTGGAAAAATCGTTAAAAATCCAAAATGTATGTATTTATTGCGGTGATTTCACTAAAGACAGTTGTAAACTACTAGATACAAAATTATAACACCGCAACAATAACCAAATACTATGTTTCAGGTGCTGAAAATCGTGATTTAGTGATATTTGACTACCTGCCTTTACACCTCGGTACGGACTATAATTGCACTGAAAAATGCAAATTTACGATCTTTGAGTTGCCGTAGGGGTGCAAACGGGGTGTCCGCGGGTAGGTCTCGTCGAGCCGCACAAAACAAGCGGACCAGGTCACAGGGTGTTCCTACAAAAAATTTTCAGCACGGCTGAAAAACCGTTATTTTTGAGCTTTTACTATGTATAAAAAATGAACGCAACGTCGGATCACGCTAAAACCAACGGCGATATGCTCTAATAACTTAATACAGCCGATCTAGGCGAAAAAATTTTGAAAATCGACCGACTGAAAAACACTTAGGAAAATTTCGATACTAATTTGTATGGGGAATCTATAAATTTGGAAAAATCGTTAAAAATCCAAAATGTATGTATTTATTGCGGTGATTTCACTAAAGACAGTTGTAAACTACTAGATACAAAATTATAACACCGCAACAATAACCAAATACTATGTTTCAGGTGCTGAAAATCGTGATTTAGTGATATTTGACTACCTGCCTTTACACCTCGGTACGGACTATAATTGCACTGAAAAATGCAAATTTACGATCTTTGAGTTGCCGTAGGGGTGCAAACGGGGTGTCCGCGGGTAGGTCTCGTCGAGCCGCACAAAACAAGCGGACCAGGTCACAGGGTGTTCCTACAAAAAATTTTCAGCACGGCTGAAAAACCGTTATTTTTGAGCTTTTACTATGTATAAAAAATGAACGCAACGTCGGATCACGCTAAAACCAACGGCGATATGCTCTAATAACTTAATACAGCCGATCTAGGCGAAAAAATTTTGAAAATCGACCGACTGAAAAACACTTAGGAAAATTTCGATACTAATTTGTATGGGGAATCTATAAATTTGGAAAAATCGTTAAAAATCCAAAATGTATGTATTTATTGCGGTGATTTCACTAAAGACAGTTGTAAACTACTAGATACAAAATTATAACACCGCAACAATAACCAAATACTATGTTTCAGGTGCTGAAAATCGTGATTTAGTGATATTTGACTACCTGCCTTTACACCTCGGTACGGACTATAATTGCACTGAAAAATGCAAATTTACGATCTTTGAGTTGCCGTAGGGGTGCAAACGGGGTGTCCGCGGGTAGGTCTCGTCGAGCCGCACAAAACAAGCGGACCAGGTCACAGGGTGTTCCTACAAAAAATTTTCAGCACGGCTGAAAAACCGTTATTTTTGAGCTTTTACTATGTATAAAAAATGAACGCAACGTCGGATCACGCTAAAACCAACGGCGATATGCTCTAATAACTTAATACAGCCGATCTAGGCGAAAAAATTTTGAAAATCGACCGACTGAAAAACACTTAGGAAAATTTCGATACTAATTTGTATGGGGAATCTATAAATTTGGAAAAATCGTTAAAAATCCAAAATGTATGTATTTATTGCGGTGATTTCACTAAAGACAGTTGTAAACTACTAGATACAAAATTATAACACCGCAACAATAACCAAATACTATGTTTCAGGTGCTGAAAATCGTGATTTAGTGATATTTGACTACCTGCCTTTACACCTCGGTACGGACTATAATTGCACTGAAAAATGCAAATTTACGATCTTTGAGTTGCCGTAGGGGTGCAAACGGGGTGTCCGCGGGTAGGTCTCGTCGAGCCGCACAAAACAAGCGGACCAGGTCACAGGGTGTTCCTACAAAAAATTTTCAGCACGGCTGAAAAACCGTTATTTTTGAGCTTTTACTATGTATAAAAAATGAACGCAACGTCGGATCACGCTAAAACCAACGGCGATATGCTCTAATAACTTAATACAGCCGATCTAGGCGAAAAAATTTTGAAAATCGACCGACTGAAAAACACTTAGGAAAATTTCGATACTAATTTGTATGGGGAATCTATAAATTTGGAAAAATCGTTAAAAATCCAAAATGTATGTATTTATTGCGGTGATTTCACTAAAGACAGTTGTAAACTACTAGATACAAAATTATAACACCGCAACAATAACCAAATACTATGTTTCAGGTGCTGAAAATCGTGATTTAGTGATATTTGACTACCTGCCTTTACACCTCGGTACGGACTATAATTGCACTGAAAAATGCAAATTTACGATCTTTGAGTTGCCGTAGGGGTGCAAACGGGGTGTCCGCGGGTAGGTCTCGTCGAGCCGCACAAAACAAGCGGACCAGGTCACAGGGTGTTCCTACAAAAAATTTTCAGCACGGCTGAAAAACCGTTATTTTTGAGCTTTTACTATGTATAAAAAATGAACGCAACGTCGGATCACGCTAAAACCAACGGCGATATGCTCTAATAACTTAATACAGCCGATCTAGGCGAAAAAATTTTGAAAATCGACCGACTGAAAAACACTTAGGAAAATTTCGATACTAATTTGTATGGGGAATCTATAAATTTGGAAAAATCGTTAAAAATCCAAAATGTATGTATTTATTGCGGTGATTTCACTAAAGACAGTTGTAAACTACTAGATACAAAATTATAACACCGCAACAATAACCAAATACTATGTTTCAGGTGCTGAAAATCGTGATTTAGTGATATTTGACTACCTGCCTTTACACCTCGGTACGGACTATAATTGCACTGAAAAATGCAAATTTACGATCTTTGAGTTGCCGTAGGGGTGCAAACGGGGTGTCCGCGGGTAGGTCTCGTCGAGCCGCACAAAACAAGCGGACCAGGTCACAGGGTGTTCCTACAAAAAATTTTCAGCACGGCTGAAAAACCGTTATTTTTGAGCTTTTACTATGTATAAAAAATGAACGCAACGTCGGATCACGCTAAAACCAACGGCGATATGCTCTAATAACTTAATACAGCCGATCTAGGCGAAAAAATTTTGAAAATCGACCGACTGAAAAACACTTAGGAAAATTTCGATACTAATTTGTATGGGGAATCTATAAATTTGGAAAAATCGTTAAAAATCCAAAATGTATGTATTTATTGCGGTGATTTCACTAAAGACAGTTGTAAACTACTAGATACAAAATTATAACACCGCAACAATAACCAAATACTATGTTTCAGGTGCTGAAAATCGTGATTTAGTGATATTTGACTACCTGCCTTTACACCTCGGTACGGACTATAATTGCACTGAAAAATGCAAATTTACGATCTTTGAGTTGCCGTAGGGGTGCAAACGGGGTGTCCGCGGGTAGGTCTCGTCGAGCCGCACAAAACAAGCGGACCAGGTCACAGGGTGTTCCTACAAA
Source organism: Pyrausta despicata (assembly GCA_963921415.1). Taxonomy (NCBI): domain Eukaryota; kingdom Metazoa; phylum Arthropoda; class Insecta; order Lepidoptera; family Crambidae; genus Pyrausta; species Pyrausta despicata. The sequence goes on from CAWUFN010000018.1 coordinate 25,925, forward strand.
AAATTTTCAGCACGGCTGAAAAACCGTTATTTTTGAGCTTTTACTATGTATAAAAAATGAACGCAACGTCGGATCACGCTAAAACCAACGGCGATATGCTCTAATAACTTAATACAGCCGATCTAGGCGAAAAAAATTTTGAAAATCGACCGACTGAAAAACACTTAGGAAAATTTCGATACTAATTTGTATGGGGAATCTATAAATTTGGAAAAATCGTTAAAAATCCAAAATGTATGTATTTATTGCGGTGATTTCACTAAAGACAGTTGTAAACTACTAGATACAAAATTATAACACCGCAACAATAACCAAATACTATGTTTCAGGTGCTGAAAATCGTGATTTAGTGATATTTGACTACCTGCCTTTACACCTCGGTACGGACTATAATTGCACTGAAAAATGCAAATTTACGATCTTTGAGTTGCCGTAGGGGTGCAAACGGGGTGTCCGCGGGTAGGTCTCGTCGAGCCGCACAAAACAAGCGGACCAGGTCACAGGGTGTTCCTACAAAAAATTTTCAGCACGGCTGAAAAACCGTTATTTTTGAGCTTTTACTATGTATAAAAAATGAACGCAACGTCGGATCACGCTAAAACCAACGGCGATATGCTCTAATAACTTAATACAGCCGATCTAGGCGAAAAAATTTTGAAAATCGACCGACTGAAAAACACTTAGGAAAATTTCGATACTAATTTGTATGGGGAATCTATAAATTTGGAAAAATCGTTAAAAATCCAAAATGTATGTATTTATTGCGGTGATTTCACTAAAGACAGTTGTAAACTACTAGATACAAAATTATAACACCGCAACAATAACCAAATACTATGTTTCAGGTGCTGAAAATCGTGATTTAGTGATATTTGACTACCTGCCTTTACACCTCGGTACGGACTATAATTGCACTGAAAAATGCAAATTTACGATCTTTGAGTTGCCGTAGGGGTGCAAACGGGGTGTCCGCGGGTAGGTCTCGTCGAGCCGCACAAAACAAGCGGACCAGGTCACAGGGTGTTCCTACAAAAAATTTTCAGCACGGCTGAAAAACCGTTATTTTTGAGCTTTTACTATGTATAAAAAATGAACGCAACGTCGGATCACGCTAAAACCAACGGCGATATGCTCTAATAACTTAATACAGCCGATCTAGGCGAAAAAATTTTGAAAATCGACCGACTGAAAAACACTTAGGAAAATTTCGATACTAATTTGTATGGGGAATCTATAAATTTGGAAAAATCGTTAAAAATCCAAAATGTATGTATTTATTGCGGTGATTTCACTAAAGACAGTTGTAAACTACTAGATACAAAATTATAACACCGCAACAATAACCAAATACTATGTTTCAGGTGCTGAAAATCGTGATTTAGTGATATTTGACTACCTGCCTTTACACCTCGGTACGGACTATAATTGCACTGAAAAATGCAAATTTACGATCTTTGAGTTGCCGTAGGGGTGCAAACGGGGTGTCCGCGGGTAGGTCTCGTCGAGCCGCACAAAACAAGCGGACCAGGTCACAGGGTGTTCCTACAAAAAATTTTCAGCACGGCTGAAAAACCGTTATTTTTGAGCTTTTACTATGTATAAAAAATGAACGCAACGTCGGATCACGCTAAAACCAACGGCGATATGCTCTAATAACTTAATACAGCCGATCTAGGCGAAAAAATTTTGAAAATCGACCGACTGAAAAACACTTAGGAAAATTTCGATACTAATTTGTATGGGGAATCTATAAATTTGGAAAAATCGTTAAAAATCCAAAATGTATGTATTTATTGCGGTGATTTCACTAAAGACAGTTGTAAACTACTAGATACAAAATTATAACACCGCAACAATAACCAAATACTATGTTTCAGGTGCTGAAAATCGTGATTTAGTGATATTTGACTACCTGCCTTTACACCTCGGTACGGACTATAATTGCACTGAAAAATGCAAATTTACGATCTTTGAGTTGCCGTAGGGGTGCAAACGGGGTGTCCGCGGGTAGGTCTCGTCGAGCCGCACAAAACAAGCGGACCAGGTCACAGGGTGTTCCTACAAAAAATTTTCAGCACGGCTGAAAAACCGTTATTTTTGAGCTTTTACTATGTATAAAAAATGAACGCAACGTCGGATCACGCTAAAACCAACGGCGATATGCTCTAATAACTTAATACAGCCGATCTAGGCGAAAAAATTTTGAAAATCGACCGACTGAAAAACACTTAGGAAAATTTCGATACTAATTTGTATGGGGAATCTATAAATTTGGAAAAATCGTTAAAAATCCAAAATGTATGTATTTATTGCGGTGATTTCACTAAAGACAGTTGTAAACTACTAGATACAAAATTATAACACCGCAACAATAACCAAATACTATGTTTCAGGTGCTGAAAATCGTGATTTAGTGATATTTGACTACCTGCCTTTACACCTCGGTACGGACTATAATTGCACTGAAAAATGCAAATTTACGATCTTTGAGTTGCCGTAGGGGTGCAAACGGGGTGTCCGCGGGTAGGTCTCGTCGAGCCGCACAAAACAAGCGGACCAGGTCACAGGGTGTTCCTACAAAAAATTTTCAGCACGGCTGAAAAACCGTTATTTTTGAGCTTTTACTATGTATAAAAAATGAACGCAACGTCGGATCACGCTAAAACCAACGGCGATATGCTCTAATAACTTAATACAGCCGATCTAGGCGAAAAAATTTTGAAAATCGACCGACTGAAAAACACTTAGGAAAATTTCGATACTAATTTGTATGGGGAATCTATAAATTTGGAAAAATCGTTAAAAATCCAAAATGTATGTATTTATTGCGGTGATTTCACTAAAGACAGTTGTAAACTACTAGATACAAAATTATAACACCGCAACAATAACCAAATACTATGTTTCAGGTGCTGAAAATCGTGATTTAGTGATATTTGACTACCTGCCTTTACACCTCGGTACGGACTATAATTGCACTGAAAAATGCAAATTTACGATCTTTGAGTTGCCGTAGGGGTGCAAACGGGGTGTCCGCGGGTAGGTCTCGTCGAGCCGCACAAAACAAGCGGACCAGGTCACAGGGTGTTCCTACAAAAAATTTTCAGCACGGCTGAAAAACCGTTATTTTTGAGCTTTTACTATGTATAAAAAATGAACGCAACGTCGGATCACGCTAAAACCAACGGCGATATGCTCTAATAACTTAATACAGCCGATCTAGGCGAAAAAATTTTGAAAATCGACCGACTGAAAAACACTTAGGAAAATTTCGATACTAATTTGTATGGGGAATCTATAAATTTGGAAAAATCGTTAAAAATCCAAAATGTATGTATTTATTGCGGTGATTTCACTAAAGACAGTTGTAAACTACTAGATACAAAATTATAACACCGCAACAATAACCAAATACTATGTTTCAGGTGCTGAAAATCGTGATTTAGTGATATTTGACTACCTGCCTTTACACCTCGGTACGGACTATAATTGCACTGAAAAATGCAAATTTACGATCTTTGAGTTGCCGTAGGGGTGCAAACGGGGTGTCCGCGGGTAGGTCTCGTCGAGCCGCACAAAACAAGCGGACCAGGTCACAGGGTGTTCCTACAAAAAATTTTCAGCACGGCTGAAAAACCGTTATTTTTGAGCTTTTACTATGTATAAAAAATGAACGCAACGTCGGATCACGCTAAAACCAACGGCGATATGCTCTAATAACTTAATACAGCCGATCTAGGCGAAAAAATTTTGAAAATCGACCGACTGAAAAACACTTAGGAAAATTTCGATACTAATTTGTATGGGGAATCTATAAATTTGGAAAAATCGTTAAAAATCCAAAATGTATGTATTTATTGCGGTGATTTCACTAAAGACAGTTGTAAACTACTAGATACAAAATTATAACACCGCAACAATAACCAAATACTATGTTTCAGGTGCTGAAAATCGTGATTTAGTGATATTTGACTACCTGCCTTTACACCTCGGTACGGACTATAATTGCACTGAAAAATGCAAATTTCTTTGAGTTGCCGTAGGGGTGCAAACGGGGTGTCCGCGGGTAGGTCTCGTCGAGCCGCACAAAACAAGCGGACCAGGTCACAGGGTGTTCCTACAAAAAATTTTCAGCACGGCTGAAAAACCGTTATTTTTGAGCTTTTACTATGTATAAAAAATGAACGCAACGTCGGATCACGCTAAAACCAACGGCGATATGCTCTAATAACTTAATACAGCCGATCTAGGCGAAAAAATTTTGAAAATCGACCGACTGAAAAACACTTAGGAAAATTTCGATACTAATTTGTATGGGGAATCTATAAATTTGGAAAAATCGTTAAAAATCCAAAATGTATGTATTTATTGCGGTGATTTCACTAAAGACAGTTGTAAACTACTAGATACAAAATTATAACACCGCAACAATAACCAAATACTATGTTTCAGGTGCTGAAAATCGTGATTTAGTGATATTTGACTACCTGCCTTTACACCTCGGTACGGACTATAATTGCACTGAAAAATGCAAATTTACGATCTTTGAGTTGCCGTAGGGGTGCAAACGGGGTGTCCGCGGGTAGGTCTCGTCGAGCCGCACAAAACAAGCGGACCAGGTCACAGGGTGTTCCTACAAAAAATTTTCAGCACGGCTGAAAAACCGTTATTTTTGAGCTTTTACTATGTATAAAAAATGAACGCAACGTCGGATCACGCTAAAACCAACGGCGATATGCTCTAATAACTTAATACAGCCGATCTAGGCGAAAAAATTTTGAAAATCGACCGACTGAAAAACACTTAGGAAAATTTCGATACTAATTTGTATGGGGAATCTATAAATTTGGAAAAATCGTTAAAAATCCAAAATGTATGTATTTATTGCGGTGATTTCACTAAAGACAGTTGTAAACTACTAGATACAAAATTATAACACCGCAACAATAACCAAATACTATGTTTCAGGTGCTGAAAATCGTGATTTAGTGATATTTGACTACCTGCCTTTACACCTCGGTACGGACTATAATTGCACTGAAAAATGCAAATTTACGATCTTTGAGTTGCCGTAGGGGTGCAAACGGGGTGTCCGCGGGTAGGTCTCGTCGAGCCGCACAAAACAAGCGGACCAGGTCACAGGGTGTTCCTACAAAAAATTTTCAGCACGGCTGAAAAACCGTTATTTTTGAGCTTTTACTATGTATAAAAAATGAACGCAACGTCGGATCACGCTAAAACCAACGGCGATATGCTCTAATAACTTAATACAGCCGATCTAGGCGAAAAAATTTTGAAAATCGACCGACTGAAAAACACTTAGGAAAATTTCGATACTAATTTGTATGGGGAATCTATAAATTTGGAAAAATCGTTAAAAATCCAAAATGTATGTATTTATTGCGGTGATTTCACTAAAGACAGTTGTAAACTACTAGATACAAAATTATAACACCGCAACAATAACCAAATACTATGTTTCAGGTGCTGAAAATCGTGATTTAGTGATATTTGACTACCTGCCTTTACACCTCGGTACGGACTATAATTGCACTGAAAAATGCAAATTTACGATCTTTGAGTTGCCGTAGGGGTGCAAACGGGGTGTCCGCGGGTAGGTCTCGTCGAGCCGCACAAAACAAGCGGACCAGGTCACAGGGTGTTCCTACAAAAAAATTTTCAGCACGGCTGAAAAACGTTATTTTTGAGCTTTTACTATGTATAAAAAATGAACGCAACGTCGGATCACGCTAAAACCAACGGCGATATGCTCTAATAACTAATACAGCCGATCTAGGCGAAAAAATTTTGAAAATCGACCGACTGAAAAAACACTTAGGAAAATTTCGATACTAATTTGTATGGGGAATGTATGGGGAATCTATAAATTTGGAAAAATCGTTAAAAATCCAAAATGTATGTATTTATTGCGGTGATTTCACTAAAGACAGTTGTAAACTACTAGATACAAAATTATAACACCGCAACAATAACCAAATACTATGTTTCAGGTGCTGAAAATCGTGATTTAGTGATATTTGACTACCTGCCTTTACACCTCGGTACGGACTATAATTGCACTGAAAAATGCAAATTTACGATCTTTGAGTTGCCGTAGGGGTGCAAACGGGGTGTCCGCGGGTAGGTCTCGTCGAGCCGCACAAAACAAGCGGACCAGGTCACAGGGTGTTCCTACAAAAAATTTTCAGCACGGCTGAAAAACCGTTATTTTTGAGCTTTTACTATGTATAAAAAATGAACGCAACGTCCGATCACGCTAAAACCAACGGCGATATGCTCTAATAACTTAATACAGCCGATCTAGGCGAAAAAATTTTGAAAATCGACCGACTGAAAAACACTTAGGAAAATTTCGATACTAATTTGTATGGGGAATCTATAAATTTGGAAAAATCGTTAAAAATCCAAAATGTATGTATTTATTGCGGTGATTTCACTAAAGACAGTTGTAAACTACTAGATACAAAATTATAACACCGCAACAATAACCAAATACTATGTTTCAGGTGCTGAAAATCGTGATTTAGTGATATTTGACTACCTGCCTTTACACCTCGGTACGGACTATAATTGCACTGAAAAATGCAAATTTACGATCTTTGAGTTGCCGTAGGGGTGCAAACGGGGTGTCCGCGGGTAGGTCTCGTCGAGCCGCACAAAACAAGCGGACCAGGTCACAGGGTGTTCCTACAAAAAATTTTCAGCACGGCTGAAAAACCGTTATTTTTGAGCTTTTACTATGTATAAAAAATGAACGCAACGTCCGATCACGCTAAAACCAACGGCGATATGCTCTAATAACTTAATACAGCCGATCTAGGCGAAAAAATTTTGAAAATCGACCGACTGAAAAACACTTAGGAAAATTTCGATACTAATTTGTATGGGGAATCTATAAATTTGGAAAAATCGTTAAAAATCCAAAATGTATGTATTTATTGCGGTGATTTCACTAAAGACAGTTGTAAACTACTAGATACAAAATTATAACACCGCAACAATAACCAAATACTATGTTTCAGGTGCTGAAAATCGTGATTTAGTGATATTTGACTACCTGCCTTTACACCTCGGTACGGACTATAATTGCACTGAAAAATGCAAATTTACGATCTTTGAGTTGCCGTAGGGGTGCAAACGGGGTGTCCGCGGGTAGGTCTCGTCGAGCCGCACAAAACAAGCGGACCAGGTCACAGGGTGTTCCTACAAAAAATTTTCAGCACGGCTGAAAAACCGTTATTTTTGAGCTTTTACTATGTATAAAAAATGAACGCAACGTCGGATCACGCTAAAACCAACGGCGATATGCTCTAATAACTTAATACAGCCGATCTAGGCGAAAAAATTTTGAAAATCGACCGACTGAAAAACACTTAGGAAAATTTCGATACTAATTTGTATGGGGAATCTATAAATTTGGAAAAATCGTTAAAAATCCAAAATGTATGTATTTATTGCGGTGATTTCACTAAAGACAGTTGTAAACTACTAGATACAAAATTATAACACCGCAACAATAACCAAATACTATGTTTCAGGTGCTGAAAATCGTGATTTAGTGATATTTGACTACCTGCCTTTACACCTCGGTACGGACTATAATTGCACTGAAAAATGCAAATTTACGATCTTTGAGTTGCCGTAGGGGTGCAAACGGGGTGTCCGCGGGTAGGTCTCGTCGAGCCGCACAAAACAAGCGGACCAGGTCACAGGGTGTTCCTACAAAAAATTTTCAGCACGGCTGAAAAACCGTTATTTTTGAGCTTTTACTATGTATAAAAAATGAACGCAACGTCGGATCACGCTAAAACCAACGGCGATATGCTCTAATAACTTAATACAGCCGATCTAGGCGAAAAAATTTTGAAAATCGACCGACTGAAAAACACTTAGGAAAATTTCGATACTAATTTGTATGGGGAATCTATAAATTTGGAAAAATCGTTAAAAATCCAAAATGTATGTATTTATTGCGGTGATTTCACTAAAGACAGTTGTAAACTACTAGATACAAAATTATAACACCGCAACAATAACCAAATACTATGTTTCAGGTGCTGAAAATCGTGATTTAGTGATATTTGACTACCTGCCTTTACACCTCGGTACGGACTATAATTGCACTGAAAAATGCAAATTTACGATCTTTGAGTTGCCGTAGGGGTGCAAACGGGGTGTCCGCGGGTAGGTCTCGTCGAGCCGCACAAAACAAGCGGACCAGGTCACAGGGTGTTCCTACAAAAAATTTTCAGCACGGCTGAAAAACCGTTATTTTTGAGCTTTTACTATGTATAAAAAATGAACGCAACGTCGGATCACGCTAAAACCAACGGCGATATGCTCTAATAACTTAATACAGCCGATCTAGGCGAAAAAATTTTGAAAATCGACCGACTGAAAAACACTTAGGAAAATTTCGATACTAATTTGTATGGGGAATCTATAAATTTGGAAAAATCGTTAAAAATCCAAAATGTATGTATTTATTGCGGTGATTTCACTAAAGACAGTTGTAAACTACTAGATACAAAATTATAACACCGCAACAATAACCAAATACTATGTTTCAGGTGCTGAAAATCGTGATTTAGTGATATTTGACTACCTGCCTTTACACCTCGGTACGGACTATAATTGCACTGAAAAATGCAAATTTACGATCTTTGAGTTGCCGTAGGGGTGCAAACGGGGTGTCCGCGGGTAGGTCTCGTCGAGCCGCACAAAACAAGCGGACCAGGTCACAGGGTGTTCCTACAAAAAATTTTCAGCACGGCTGAAAAACCGTTATTTTTGAGCTTTTACTATGTATAAAAAATGAACGCAACGTCGGATCACGCTAAAACCAACGGCGATATGCTCTAATAACTTAATACAGCCGATCTAGGCGAAAAAATTTTGAAAATCGACCGACTGAAAAACACTTAGGAAAATTTCGATACTAATTTGTATGGGGAATCTATAAATTTGGAAAAATCGTTAAAAATCCAAAATGTATGTATTTATTGCGGTGATTTCACTAAAGACAGTTGTAAACTACTAGATACAAAATTATAACACCGCAACAATAACCAAATACTATGTTTCAGGTGCTGAAAATCGTGATTTAGTGATATTTGACTACCTGCCTTTACACCTCGGTACGGACTATAATTGCACTGAAAAATGCAAATTTACGATCTTTGAGTTGCCGTAGGGGTGCAAACGGGGTGTCCGCGGGTAGGTCTCGTCGAGCCGCACAAAACAAGCGGACCAGGTCACAGGGTGTTCCTACAAAAAATTTTCAGCACGGCTGAAAAACCGTTATTTTTGAGCTTTTACTATGTATAAAAAATGAACGCAACGTCGGATCACGCTAAAACCAACGGCGATATGCTCTAATAACTTAATACAGCCGATCTAGGCGAAAAAATTTTGAAAATCGACCGACTGAAAAACACTTAGGAAAATTTCGATACTAATTTGTATGGGGAATCTATAAATTTGGAAAAATCGTTAAAAATCCAAAATGTATGTATTTATTGCGGTGATTTCACTAAAGACAGTTGTAAACTACTAGATACAAAATTATAACACCGCAACAATAACCAAATACTATGTTTCAGGTGCTGAAAATCGTGATTTAGTGATATTTGACTACCTGCCTTTACACCTCGGTACGGACTATAATTGCACTGAAAAATGCAAATTTACGATCTTTGAGTTGCCGTAGGGGTGCAAACGGGGTGTCCGCGGGTAGGTCTCGTCGAGCCGCACAAAACAAGCGGACCAGGTCACAGGGTGTTCCTACAAAAAATTTTCAGCACGGCTGAAAAACCGTTATTTTTGAGCTTTTACTATGTATAAAAAATGAACGCAACGTCGGATCACGCTAAAACCAACGGCGATATGCTCTAATAACTTAATACAGCCGATCTAGGCGAAAAAATTTTGAAAATCGACCGACTGAAAAACACTTAGGAAAATTTCGATACTAATTTGTATGGGGAATCTATAAATTTGGAAAAATCGTTAAAAATCCAAAATGTATGTATTTATTGCGGTGATTTCACTAAAGACAGTTGTAAACTACTAGATACAAAATTATAACACCGCAACAATAACCAAATACTATGTTTCAGGTGCTGAAAATCGTGATTTAGTGATATTTGACTACCTGCCTTTACACCTCGGTACGGACTATAATTGCACTGAAAAATGCAAATTTACGATCTTTGAGTTGCCGTAGGGGTGCAAACGGGGTGTCCGCGGGTAGGTCTCGTCGAGCCGCACAAAACAAGCGGACCAGGTCACAGGGTGTTCCTACAAAAAATTTTCAGCACGGCTGAAAAACCGTTATTTTTGAGCTTTTACTATGTATAAAAAATGAACGCAACGTCCGATCACGCTAAAACCAACGGCGATATGCTCTAATAACTTAATACAGCCGATCTAGGCGAAAAAATTTTGAAAATCGACCGACTGAAAAACACTTAGGAAAATTTCGATACTAATTTGTATGGGGAATCTATAAATTTGGAAAAATCGTTAAAAATCCAAAATGTATGTATTTATTGCGGTGATTTCACTAAAGACAGTTGTAAACTACTAGATACAAAATTATAACACCGCAACAATAACCAAATACTATGTTTCAGGTGCTGAAAATCGTGATTTAGTGATATTTGACTACCTGCCTTTACACCTCGGTACGGACTATAATTGCACTGAAAAATGCAAATTTACGATCTTTGAGTTGCCGTAGGGGTGCAAACGGGGTGTCCGCGGGTAGGTCTCGTCGAGCCGCACAAAACAAGCGGACCAGGTCACAGGGTGTTCCTACAAAAAATTTTCAGCACGGCTGAAAAACCGTTATTTTTGAGCTTTTACTATGTATAAAAAATGAACGCAACGTCCGATCACGCTAAAACCAACGGCGATATGCTCTAATAACTTAATACAGCCGATCTAGGCGAAAAAATTTTGAAAATCGACCGACTGAAAAACACTTAGGAAAATTTCGATACTAATTTGTATGGGGAATCTATAAATTTGGAAAAATCGTTAAAAATCCAAAATGTATGTATTTATTGCGGTGATTTCACTAAAGACAGTTGTAAACTACTAGATACAAAATTATAACACCGCAACAATAACCAAATACTATGTTTCAGGTGCTGAAAATCGTGATTTAGTGATATTTGACTACCTGCCTTTACACCTCGGTACGGACTATAATTGCACTGAAAAATGCAAATTTACGATCTTTGAGTTGCCGTAGGGGTGCAAACGGGGTGTCCGCGGGTAGGTCTCGTCGAGCCGCACAAAACAAGCGGACCAGGTCACAGGGTGTTCCTACAAAAAATTTTCAGCACGGCTGAAAAACCGTTATTTTTGAGCTTTTACTATGTATAAAAAATGAACGCAACGTCCGATCACGCTAAAACCAACGGCGATATGCTCTAATAACTTAATACAGCCGATCTAGGCGAAAAAATTTTGAAAATCGACCGACTGAAAAACACTTAGGAAAATTTCGATACTAATTTGTATGGGGAATCTATAAATTTGGAAAAATCGTTAAAAATCCAAAATGTATGTATTTATTGCGGTGATTTCACTAAAGACAGTTGTAAACTACTAGATACAAAATTATAACACCGCAACAATAACCAAATACTATGTTTCAGGTGCTGAAAATCGTGATTTAGTGATATTTGACTACCTGCCTTTACACCTCGGTACGGACTATAATTGCACTGAAAAATGCAAATTTACGATCTTTGAGTTGCCGTAGGGGTGCAAACGGGGTGTCCGCGGGTAGGTCTCGTCGAGCCGCACAAAACAAGCGGACCAGGTCACAGGGTGTTCCTACAAAAAATTTTCAGCACGGCTGAAAAACCGTTATTTTTGAGCTTTTACTATGTATAAAAAATGAACGCAACGTCCGATCACGCTAAAACCAACGGCGATATGCTCTAATAACTTAATACAGCCGATCTAGGCGAAAAAATTTTGAAAATCGACCGACTGAAAAACACTTAGGAAAATTTCGATACTAATTTGTATGGGGAATCTATAAATTTGGAAAAATCGTTAAAAATCCAAAATGTATGTATTTATTGCGGTGATTTCACTAAAGACAGTTGTAAACTACTAGATACAAAATTATAACACCGCAACAATAACCAAATACTATGTTTCAGGTGCTGAAAATCGTGATTTAGTGATATTTGACTACCTGCCTTTACACCTCGGTACGGACTATAATTGCACTGAAAAATGCAAATTTACGATCTTTGAGTTGCCGTAGGGGTGCAAACGGGGTGTCCGCGGGTAGGTCTCGTCGAGCCGCACAAAACAAGCGGACCAGGTCACAGGGTGTTCCTACAAAAAATTTTCAGCACGGCTGAAAAACCGTTATTTTTGAGCTTTTACTATGTATAAAAAATGAACGCAACGTCCGATCACGCTAAAACCAACGGCGATATGCTCTAATAACTTAATACAGCCGATCTAGGCGAAAAAATTTTGAAAATCGACCGACTGAAAAACACTTAGGAAAATTTCGATACTAATTTGTATGGGGAATCTATAAATTTGGAAAAATCGTTAAAAATCCAAAATGTATGTATTTATTGCGGTGATTTCACTAAAGACAGTTGTAAACTACTAGATACAAAATTATAACACCGCAACAATAACCAAATACTATGTTTCAGGTGCTGAAAATCGTGATTTAGTGATATTTGACTACCTGCCTTTACACCTCGGTACGGACTATAATTGCACTGAAAAATGCAAATTTACGATCTTTGAGTTGCCGTAGGGGTGCAAACGGGGTGTCCGCGGGTAGGTCTCGTCGAGCCGCACAAAACAAGCGGACCAGGTCACAGGGTGTTCCTACAAAAAATTTTCAGCACGGCTGAAAAACCGTTATTTTTGAGCTTTTACTATGTATAAAAAATGAACGCAACGTCCGATCACGCTAAAACCAACGGCGATATGCTCTAATAACTTAATACAGCCGATCTAGGCGAAAAAATTTTGAAAATCGACCGACTGAAAAACACTTAGGAAAATTTCGATACTAATTTGTATGGGGAATCTATAAATTTGGAAAAATCGTTAAAAATCCAAAATGTATGTATTTATTGCGGTGATTTCACTAAAGACAGTTGTAAACTACTAGATACAAAATTATAACACCGCAACAATAACCAAATACTATGTTTCAGGTGCTGAAAATCGTGATTTAGTGATATTTGACTACCTGCCTTTACACCTCGGTACGGACTATAATTGCACTGAAAAATGCAAATTTACGATCTTTGAGTTGCCGTAGGGGTGCAAACGGGGTGTCCGCGGGTAGGTCTCGTCGAGCCGCACAAAACAAGCGGACCAGGTCACAGGGTGTTCCTACAAAAAATTTTCAGCACGGCTGAAAAACCGTTATTTTTGAGCTTTTACTATGTATAAAAAATGAACGCAACGTCCGATCACGCTAAAACCAACGGCGATATGCTCTAATAACTTAATACAGCCGATCTAGGCGAAAAAATTTTGAAAATCGACCGACTGAAAAACACTTAGGAAAATTTCGATACTAATTTGTATGGGGAATCTATAAATTTGGAAAAATCGTTAAAAATCCAAAATGTATGTATTTATTGCGGTGATTTCACTAAAGACAGTTGTAAACTACTAGATACAAAATTATAACACCGCAACAATAACCAAATACTATGTTTCAGGTGCTGAAAATCGTGATTTAGTGATATTTGACTACCTGCCTTTACACCTCGGTACGGACTATAATTGCACTGAAAAATGCAAATTTACGATCTTTGAGTTGCCGTAGGGGTGCAAACGGGGTGTCCGCGGGTAGGTCTCGTCGAGCCGCACAAAACAAGCGGACCAGGTCACAGGGTGTTCCTACAAAAAATTTTCAGCACGGCTGAAAAACCGTTATTTTTGAGCTTTTACTATGTATAAAAAATGAACGCAACGTCCGATCACGCTAAAACCAACGGCGATATGCTCTAATAACTTAATACAGCCGATCTAGGCGAAAAAATTTTGAAAATCGACCGACTGAAAAACACTTAGGAAAATTTCGATACTAATTTGTATGGGGAATCTATAAATTTGGAAAAATCGTTAAAAATCCAAAATGTATGTATTTATTGCGGTGATTTCACTAAAGACAGTTGTAAACTACTAGATACAAAATTATAACACCGCAACAATAACCAAATACTATGTTTCAGGTGCTGAAAATCGTGATTTAGTGATATTTGACTACCTGCCTTTACACCTCGGTACGGACTATAATTGCACTGAAAAATGCAAATTTACGATCTTTGAGTTGCCGTAGGGGTGCAAACGGGGTGTCCGCGGGTAGGTCTCGTCGAGCCGCACAAAACAAGCGGACCAGGTCACAGGGTGTTCCTACAAAAAATTTTCAGCACGGCTGAAAAACCGTTATTTTTGAGCTTTTACTATGTATAAAAAATGAACGCAACGTCCGATCACGCTAAAACCAACGGCGATATGCTCTAATAACTTAATACAGCCGATCTAGGCGAAAAAATTTTGAAAATCGACCGACTGAAAAACACTTAGGAAAATTTCGATACTAATTTGTATGGGGAATCTATAAATTTGGAAAAATCGTTAAAAATCCAAAATGTATGTATTTATTGCGGTGATTTCACTAAAGACAGTTGTAAACTACTAGATACAAAATTATAACAATGCAACAATAACCAAATACTATGTTTCAGGTGCTGAAAATCGTGATTTAGTGATATTTGACTACCTGCCTTTACACCTCGGTACGGACTATAATTGCACTGAAAAATGCAAATTTACGATCTTTGAGTTGCCGTAGGGGTGCAAACGGGGTGTCCGCGGGTAGGTCTCGTCGAGCCGCACAAAACAAGCGGACCAGGTCACAGGGTGTTCCTACAAAAAATTTTCAGCACGGCTGAAAAACCGTTATTTTTGAGCTTTTACTATGTATAAAAAATGAACGCAACGTCCGATCACGCTAAAACCAACGGCGATATGCTCTAATAACTTAATACAGCCGATCTAGGCGAAAAAATTTTGAAAATCGACCGACTGAAAAACACTTAGGAAAATTTCGATACTAATTTGTATGGGGAATCTATAAATTTGGAAAAATCGTTAAAAATCCAAAATGTATGTATTTATTGCGGTGATTTCACTAAAGACAGTTGTAAACTACTAGATACAAAATTATAACACCGCAACAATAACCAAATACTATGTTTCAGGTGCTGAAAATCGTGATTTAGTGATATTTGACTACCTGCCTTTACACCTCGGTACGGACTATAATTGCACTGAAAAATGCAAATTTACGATCTTTGAGTTGCCGTAGGGGTGCAAACGGGGTGTCCGCGGGTAGGTCTCGTCGAGCCGCACAAAACAAGCGGACCAGGTCACAGGGTGTTCCTACAAAAAATTTTCAGCACGGCTGAAAAACCGTTATTTTTGAGCTTTTACTATGTATAAAAAATGAACGCAACGTCCGATCACGCTAAAACCAACGGCGATATGCTCTAATAACTTAATACAGCCGATCTAGGCGAAAAAATTTTGAAAATCGACCGACTGAAAAACACTTAGGAAAATTTCGATACTAATTTGTATGGGGAATCTATAAATTTGGAAAAATCGTTAAAAATCCAAAATGTATGTATTTATTGCGGTGATTTCACTAAAGACAGTTGTAAACTACTAGATACAAAATTATAACACCGCAACAATAACCAAATACTATGTTTCAGGTGCTGAAAATCGTGATTTAGTGATATTTGACTACCTGCCTTTACACCTCGGTACGGACTATAATTGCACTGAAAAATGCAAATTTACGATCTTTGAGTTGCCGTAGGGGTGCAAACGGGGTGTCCGCGGGTAGGTCTCGTCGAGCCGCACAAAACAAGCGGACCAGGTCACAGGGTGTTCCTACAAAAAATTTTCAGCACGGCTGAAAAACCGTTATTTTTGAGCTTTTACTATGTATAAAAAATGAACGCAACGTCCGATCACGCTAAAACCAACGGCGATATGCTCTAATAACTTAATACAGCCGATCTAGGCGAAAAAATTTTGAAAATCGACCGACTGAAAAACACTTAGGAAAATTTCGATACTAATTTGTATGGGGAATCTATAAATTTGGAAAAATCGTTAAAAATCCAAAATGTATGTATTTATTGCGGTGATTTCACTAAAGACAGTTGTAAACTACTAGATACAAAATTATAACACCGCAACAATAACCAAATACTATGTTTCAGGTGCTGAAAATCGTGATTTAGTGATATTTGACTACCTGCCTTTACACCTCGGTACGGACTATAATTGCACTGAAAAATGCAAATTTACGATCTTTGAGTTGCCGTAGGGGTGCAAACGGGGTGTCCGCGGGTAGGTCTCGTCGAGCCGCACAAAACAAGCGGACCAGGTCACAGGGTGTTCCTACAAAAAATTTTCAGCACGGCTGAAAAACCGTTATTTTTGAGCTTTTACTATGTATAAAAAATGAACGCAACGTCCGATCACGCTAAAACCAACGGCGATATGCTCTAATAACTTAATACAGCCGATCTAGGCGAAAAAATTTTGAAAATCGACCGACTGAAAAACACTTAGGAAAATTTCGATACTAATTTGTATGGGGAATCTATAAATTTGGAAAAATCGTTAAAAATCCAAAATGTATGTATTTATTGCGGTGATTTCACTAAAGACAGTTGTAAACTACTAGATACAAAATTATAACACCGCAACAATAACCAAATACTATGTTTCAGGTGCTGAAAATCGTGATTTAGTGATATTTGACTACCTGCCTTTACACCTCGGTACGGACTATAATTGCACTGAAAAATGCAAATTTACGATCTTTGAGTTGCCGTAGGGGTGCAAACGGGGTGTCCGCGGGTAGGTCTCGTCGAGCCGCACAAAACAAGCGGACCAGGTCACAGGGTGTTCCTACAAAAAATTTTCAGCACGGCTGAAAAACCGTTATTTTTGAGCTTTTACTATGTATAAAAAATGAACGCAACGTCCGATCACGCTAAAACCAACGGCGATATGCTCTAATAACTTAATACAGCCGATCTAGGCGAAAAAATTTTGAAAATCGACCGACTGAAAAACACTTAGGAAAATTTCGATACTAATTTGTATGGGGAATCTATAAATTTGGAAAAATCGTTAAAAATCCAAAATGTATGTATTTATTGCGGTGATTTCACTAAAGACAGTTGTAAACTACTAGATACAAAATTATAACACCGCAACAATAACCAAATACTATGTTTCAGGTGCTGAAAATCGTGATTTAGTGATATTTGACTACCTGCCTTTACACCTCGGTACGGACTATAATTGCACTGAAAAATGCAAATTTACGATCTTTGAGTTGCCGTAGGGGTGCAAACGGGGTGTCCGCGGGTAGGTCTCGTCGAGCCGCACAAAACAAGCGGACCAGGTCACAGGGTGTTCCTACAAAAAATTTTCAGCACGGCTGAAAAACCGTTATTTTTGAGCTTTTACTATGTATAAAAAATGAACGCAACGTCCGATCACGCTAAAACCAACGGCGATATGCTCTAATAACTTAATACAGCCGATCTAGGCGAAAAAATTTTGAAAATCGACCGACTGAAAAACACTTAGGAAAATTTCGATACTAATTTGTATGGGGAATCTATAAATTTGGAAAAATCGTTAAAAATCCAAAATGTATGTATTTATTGCGGTGATTTCACTAAAGACAGTTGTAAACTACTAGATACAAAATTATAACACCGCAACAATAACCAAATACTATGTTTCAGGTGCTGAAAATCGTGATTTAGTGATATTTGACTACCTGCCTTTACACCTCGGTACGGACTATAATTGCACTGAAAAATGCAAATTTACGATCTTTGAGTTGCCGTAGGGGTGCAAACGGGGTGTCCGCGGGTAGGTCTCGTCGAGCCGCACAAAACAAGCGGACCAGGTCACAGGGTGTTCCTACAAAAAATTTTCAGCACGGCTGAAAAACCGTTATTTTTGAGCTTTTACTATGTATAAAAAATGAACGCAACGTCCGATCACGCTAAAACCAACGGCGATATGCTCTAATAACTTAATACAGCCGATCTAGGCGAAAAAATTTTGAAAATCGACCGACTGAAAAACACTTAGGAAAATTTCGATACTAATTTGTATGGGGAATCTATAAATTTGGAAAAATCGTTAAAAATCCAAAATGTATGTATTTATTGCGGTGATTTCACTAAAGACAGTTGTAAACTACTAGATACAAAATTATAACACCGCAACAATAACCAAATACTATGTTTCAGGTGCTGAAAATCGTGATTTAGTGATATTTGACTACCTGCCTTTACACCTCGGTACGGACTATAATTGCACTGAAAAATGCAAATTTACGATCTTTGAGTTGCCGTAGGGGTGCAAACGGGGTGTCCGCGGGTAGGTCTCGTCGAGCCGCACAAAACAAGCGGACCAGGTCACAGGGTGTTCCTACAAAAAATTTTCAGCACGGCTGAAAAACCGTTATTTTTGAGCTTTTACTATGTATAAAAAATGAACGCAACGTCGGATCACGCTAAAACCAACGGCGATATGCTCTAATAACTTAATACAGCCGATCTAGGCGAAAAAATTTTGAAAATCGACCGACTGAAAAACACTTAGGAAAATTTCGATACTAATTTGTATGGGGAATCTATAAATTTGGAAAAATCGTTAAAAATCCAAAATGTATGTATTTATTGCGGTGATTTCACTAAAGACAGTTGTAAACTACTAGATACAAAATTATAACACCGCAACAATAACCAAATACTATGTTTCAGGTGCTGAAAATCGTGATTTAGTGATATTTGACTACCTGCCTTTACACCTCGGTACGGACTATAATTGCACTGAAAAATGCAAATTTACGATCTTTGAGTTGCCGTAGGGGTGCAAACGGGGTGTCCGCGGGTAGGTCTCGTCGAGCCGCACAAAACAAGCGGACCAGGTCACAGGGTGTTCCTACAAAAAATTTTCAGCACGGCTGAAAAACCGTTATTTTTGAGCTTTTACTATGTATAAAAAATGAACGCAACGTCGGATCACGCTAAAACCAACGGCGATATGCTCTAATAACTTAATACAGCCGATCTAGGCGAAAAAATTTTGAAAATCGACCGACTGAAAAACACTTAGGAAAATTTCGATACTAATTTGTATGGGGAATCTATAAATTTGGAAAAATCGTTAAAAATCCAAAATGTATGTATTTATTGCGGTGATTTCACTAAAGACAGTTGTAAACTACTAGATACAAAATTATAACACCGCAACAATAACCAAATACTATGTTTCAGGTGCTGAAAATCGTGATTTAGTGATATTTGACTACCTGCCTTTACACCTCGGTACGGACTATAATTGCACTGAAAAATGCAAATTTACGATCTTTGAGTTGCCGTAGGGGTGCAAACGGGGTGTCCGCGGGTAGGTCTCGTCGAGCCGCACAAAACAAGCGGACCAGGTCACAGGGTGTTCCTACAAAAAATTTTCAGCACGGCTGAAAAACCGTTATTTTTGAGCTTTTACTATGTATAAAAAATGAACGCAACGTCGGATCACGCTAAAACCAACGGCGATATGCTCTAATAACTTAATACAGCCGATCTAGGCGAAAAAATTTTGAAAATCGACCGACTGAAAAACACTTAGGAAAATTTCGATACTAATTTGTATGGGGAATCTATAAATTTGGAAAAATCGTTAAAAATCCAAAATGTATGTATTTATTGCGGTGATTTCACTAAAGACAGTTGTAAACTACTAGATACAAAATTATAACACCGCAACAATAACCAAATACTATGTTTCAGGTGCTGAAAATCGTGATTTAGTGATATTTGACTACCTGCCTTTACACCTCGGTACGGACTATAATTGCACTGAAAAATGCAAATTTACGATCTTTGAGTTGCCGTAGGGGTGCAAACGGGGTGTCCGCGGGTAGGTCTCGTCGAGCCGCACAAAACAAGCGGACCAGGTCACAGGGTGTTCCTACAAAAAATTTTCAGCACGGCTGAAAAACCGTTATTTTTGAGCTTTTACTATGTATAAAAAATGAACGCAACGTCGGATCACGCTAAAACCAACGGCGATATGCTCTAATAACTTAATACAGCCGATCTAGGCGAAAAAATTTTGAAAATCGACCGACTGAAAAACACTTAGGAAAATTTCGATACTAATTTGTATGGGGAATCTATAAATTTGGAAAAATCGTTAAAAATCCAAAATGTATGTATTTATTGCGGTGATTTCACTAAAGACAGTTGTAAACTACTAGATACAAAATTATAACACCGCAACAATAACCAAATACTATGTTTCAGGTGCTGAAAATCGTGATTTAGTGATATTTGACTACCTGCCTTTACACCTCGGTACGGACTATAATTGCACTGAAAAATGCAAATTTACGATCTTTGAGTTGCCGTAGGGGTGCAAACGGGGTGTCCGCGGGTAGGTCTCGTCGAGCCGCACAAAACAAGCGGACCAGGTCACAGGGTGTTCCTACAAAAAATTTTCAGCACGGCTGAAAAACCGTTATTTTTGAGCTTTTACTATGTATAAAAAATGAACGCAACGTCGGATCACGCTAAAACCAACGGCGATATGCTCTAATAACTTAATACAGCCGATCTAGGCGAAAAAATTTTGAAAATCGACCGACTGAAAAACACTTAGGAAAATTTCGATACTAATTTGTATGGGGAATCTATAAATTTGGAAAAATCGTTAAAAATCCAAAATGTATGTATTTATTGCGGTGATTTCACTAAAGACAGTTGTAAACTACTAGATACAAAATTATAACACCGCAACAATAACCAAATACTATGTTTCAGGTGCTGAAAATCGTGATTTAGTGATATTTGACTACCTGCCTTTACACCTCGGTACGGACTATAATTGCACTGAAAAATGCAAATTTACGATCTTTGAGTTGCCGTAGGGGTGCAAACGGGGTGTCCGCGGGTAGGTCTCGTCGAGCCGCACAAAACAAGCGGACCAGGTCACAGGGTGTTCCTACAAAAAATTTTCAGCACGGCTGAAAAACCGTTATTTTTGAGCTTTTACTATGTATAAAAAATGAACGCAACGTCGGATCACGCTAAAACCAACGGCGATATGCTCTAATAACTTAATACAGCCGATCTAGGCGAAAAAATTTTGAAAATCGACCGACTGAAAAACACTTAGGAAAATTTCGATACTAATTTGTATGGGGAATCTATAAATTTGGAAAAATCGTTAAAAATCCAAAATGTATGTATTTATTGCGGTGATTTCACTAAAGACAGTTGTAAACTACTAGATACAAAATTATAACACCGCAACAATAACCAAATACTATGTTTCAGGTGCTGAAAATCGTGATTTAGTGATATTTGACTACCTGCCTTTACACCTCGGTACGGACTATAATTGCACTGAAAAATGCAAATTTACGATCTTTGAGTTGCCGTAGGGGTGCAAACGGGGTGTCCGCGGGTAGGTCTCGTCGAGCCGCACAAAACAAGCGGACCAGGTCACAGGGTGTTCCTACAAAAAATTTTCAGCACGGCTGAAAAACCGTTATTTTTGAGCTTTTACTATGTATAAAAAATGAACGCAACGTCGGATCACGCTAAAACCAACGGCGATATGCTCTAATAACTTAATACAGCCGATCTAGGCGAAAAAATTTTGAAAATCGACCGACTGAAAAACACTTAGGAAAATTTCGATACTAATTTGTATGGGGAATCTATAAATTTGGAAAAATCGTTAAAAATCCAAAATGTATGTATTTATTGCGGTGATTTCACTAAAGACAGTTGTAAACTACTAGATACAAAATTATAACACCGCAACAATAACCAAATACTATGTTTCAGGTGCTGAAAATCGTGATTTAGTGATATTTGACTACCTGCCTTTACACCTCGGTACGGACTATAATTGCACTGAAAAATGCAAATTTACGATCTTTGAGTTGCCGTAGGGGTGCAAACGGGGTGTCCGCGGGTAGGTCTCGTCGAGCCGCACAAAACAAGCGGACCAGGTCACAGGGTGTTCCTACAAAAAATTTTCAGCACGGCTGAAAAACCGTTATTTTTGAGCTTTTACTATGTATAAAAAATGAACGCAACGTCGGATCACGCTAAAACCAACGGCGATATGCTCTAATAACTTAATACAGCCGATCTAGGCGAAAAAATTTTGAAAATCGACCGACTGAAAAACACTTAGGAAAATTTCGATACTAATTTGTATGGGGAATCTATAAATTTGGAAAAATCGTTAAAAATCCAAAATGTATGTATTTATTGCGGTGATTTCACTAAAGACAGTTGTAAACTACTAGATACAAAATTATAACACCGCAACAATAACCAAATACTATGTTTCAGGTGCTGAAAATCGTGATTTAGTGATATTTGACTACCTGCCTTTACACCTCGGTACGGACTATAATTGCACTGAAAAATGCAAATTTACGATCTTTGAGTTGCCGTAGGGGTGCAAACGGGGTGTCCGCGGGTAGGTCTCGTCGAGCCGCACAAAACAAGCGGACCAGGTCACAGGGTGTTCCTACAAAAAATTTTCAGCACGGCTGAAAAACCGTTATTTTTGAGCTTTTACTATGTATAAAAAATGAACGCAACGTCGGATCACGCTAAAACCAACGGCGATATGCTCTAATAACTTAATACAGCCGATCTAGGCGAAAAAATTTTGAAAATCGACCGACTGAAAAACACTTAGGAAAATTTCGATACTAATTTGTATGGGGAATCTATAAATTTGGAAAAATCGTTAAAAATCCAAAATGTATGTATTTATTGCGGTGATTTCACTAAAGACAGTTGTAAACTACTAGATACAAAATTATAACACCGCAACAATAACCAAATACTATGTTTCAGGTGCTGAAAATCGTGATTTAGTGATATTTGACTACCTGCCTTTACACCTCGGTACGGACTATAATTGCACTGAAAAATGCAAATTTACGATCTTTGAGTTGCCGTAGGGGTGCAAACGGGGTGTCCGCGGGTAGGTCTCGTCGAGCCGCACAAAACAAGCGGACCAGGTCACAGGGTGTTCCTACAAAAAATTTTCAGCACGGCTGAAAAACCGTTATTTTTGAGCTTTTACTATGTATAAAAAATGAACGCAACGTCGGATCACGCTAAAACCAACGGCGATATGCTCTAATAACTTAATACAGCCGATCTAGGCGAAAAAATTTTGAAAATCGACCGACTGAAAAACACTTAGGAAAATTTCGATACTAATTTGTATGGGGAATCTATAAATTTGGAAAAATCGTTAAAAATCCAAAATGTATGTATTTATTGCGGTGATTTCACTAAAGACAGTTGTAAACTACTAGATACAAAATTATAACACCGCAACAATAACCAAATACTATGTTTCAGGTGCTGAAAATCGTGATTTAGTGATATTTGACTACCTGCCTTTACACCTCGGTACGGACTATAATTGCACTGAAAAATGCAAATTTACGATCTTTGAGTTGCCGTAGGGGTGCAAACGGGGTGTCCGCGGGTAGGTCTCGTCGAGCCGCACAAAACAAGCGGACCAGGTCACAGGGTGTTCCTACAAAAAATTTTCAGCACGGCTGAAAAACCGTTATTTTTGAGCTTTTACTATGTATAAAAAATGAACGCAACGTCGGATCACGCTAAAACCAACGGCGATATGCTCTAATAACTTAATACAGCCGATCTAGGCGAAAAAATTTTGAAAATCGACCGACTGAAAAACACTTAGGAAAATTTCGATACTAATTTGTATGGGGAATCTATAAATTTGGAAAAATCGTTAAAAATCCAAAATGTATGTATTTATTGCGGTGATTTCACTAAAGACAGTTGTAAACTACTAGATACAAAATTATAACACCGCAACAATAACCAAATACTATGTTTCAGGTGCTGAAAATCGTGATTTAGTGATATTTGACTACCTGCCTTTACACCTCGGTACGGACTATAATTGCACTGAAAAATGCAAATTTACGATCTTTGAGTTGCCGTAGGGGTGCAAACGGGGTGTCCGCGGGTAGGTCTCGTCGAGCCGCACAAAACAAGCGGACCAGGTCACAGGGTGTTCCTACAAAAAATTTTCAGCACGGCTGAAAAACCGTTATTTTTGAGCTTTTACTATGTATAAAAAATGAACGCAACGTCGGATCACGCTAAAACCAACGGCGATATGCTCTAATAACTTAATACAGCCGATCTAGGCGAAAAAATTTTGAAAATCGACCGACTGAAAAACACTTAGGAAAATTTCGATACTAATTTGTATGGGGAATCTATAAATTTGGAAAAATCGTTAAAAATCCAAAATGTATGTATTTATTGCGGTGATTTCACTAAAGACAGTTGTAAACTACTAGATACAAAATTATAACACCGCAACAATAACCAAATACTATGTTTCAGGTGCTGAAAATCGTGATTTAGTGATATTTGACTACCTGCCTTTACACCTCGGTACGGACTATAATTGCACTGAAAAATGCAAATTTACGATCTTTGAGTTGCCGTAGGGGTGCAAACGGGGTGTCCGCGGGTAGGTCTCGTCGAGCCGCACAAAACAAGCGGACCAGGTCACAGGGTGTTCCTACAAAAAATTTTCAGCACGGCTGAAAAACCGTTATTTTTGAGCTTTTACTATGTATAAAAAATGAACGCAACGTCGGATCACGCTAAAACCAACGGCGATATGCTCTAATAACTTAATACAGCCGATCTAGGCGAAAAAATTTTGAAAATCGACCGACTGAAAAACACTTAGGAAAATTTCGATACTAATTTGTATGGGGAATCTATAAATTTGGAAAAATCGTTAAAAATCCAAAATGTATGTATTTATTGCGGTGATTTCACTAAAGACAGTTGTAAACTACTAGATACAAAATTATAACACCGCAACAATAACCAAATACTATGTTTCAGGTGCTGAAAATCGTGATTTAGTGATATTTGACTACCTGCCTTTACACCTCGGTACGGACTATAATTGCACTGAAAAATGCAAATTTACGATCTTTGAGTTGCCGTAGGGGTGCAAACGGGGTGTCCGCGGGTAGGTCTCGTCGAGCCGCACAAAACAAGCGGACCAGGTCACAGGGTGTTCCTACAAAAAATTTTCAGCACGGCTGAAAAACCGTTATTTTTGAGCTTTTACTATGTATAAAAAATGAACGCAACGTCGGATCACGCTAAAACCAACGGCGATATGCTCTAATAACTTAATACAGCCGATCTAGGCGAAAAAATTTTGAAAATCGACCGACTGAAAAACACTTAGGAAAATTTCGATACTAATTTGTATGGGGAATCTATAAATTTGGAAAAATCGTTAAAAATCCAAAATGTATGTATTTATTGCGGTGATTTCACTAAAGACAGTTGTAAACTACTAGATACAAAATTATAACACCGCAACAATAACCAAATACTATGTTTCAGGTGCTGAAAATCGTGATTTAGTGATATTTGACTACCTGCCTTTACACCTCGGTACGGACTATAATTGCACTGAAAAATGCAAATTTACGATCTTTGAGTTGCCGTAGGGGTGCAAACGGGGTGTCCGCGGGTAGGTCTCGTCGAGCCGCACAAAACAAGCGGACCAGGTCACAGGGTGTTCCTACAAAAAATTTTCAGCACGGCTGAAAAACCGTTATTTTTGAGCTTTTACTATGTATAAAAAATGAACGCAACGTCGGATCACGCTAAAACCAACGGCGATATGCTCTAATAACTTAATACAGCCGATCTAGGCGAAAAAATTTTGAAAATCGACCGACTGAAAAACACTTAGGAAAATTTCGATACTAATTTGTATGGGGAATCTATAAATTTGGAAAAATCGTTAAAAATCCAAAATGTATGTATTTATTGCGGTGATTTCACTAAAGACAGTTGTAAACTACTAGATACAAAATTATAACACCGCAACAATAACCAAATACTATGTTTCAGGTGCTGAAAATCGTGATTTAGTGATATTTGACTACCTGCCTTTACACCTCGGTACGGACTATAATTGCACTGAAAAATGCAAATTTACGATCTTTGAGTTGCCGTAGGGGTGCAAACGGGGTGTCCGCGGGTAGGTCTCGTCGAGCCGCACAAAACAAGCGGACCAGGTCACAGGGTGTTCCTACAAAAAATTTTCAGCACGGCTGAAAAACCGTTATTTTTGAGCTTTTACTATGTATAAAAAATGAACGCAACGTCGGATCACGCTAAAACCAACGGCGATATGCTCTAATAACTTAATACAGCCGATCTAGGCGAAAAAATTTTGAAAATCGACCGACTGAAAAACACTTAGGAAAATTTCGATACTAATTTGTATGGGGAATCTATAAATTTGGAAAAATCGTTAAAAATCCAAAATGTATGTATTTATTGCGGTGATTTCACTAAAGACAGTTGTAAACTACTAGATACAAAATTATAACACCGCAACAATAACCAAATACTATGTTTCAGGTGCTGAAAATCGTGATTTAGTGATATTTGACTACCTGCCTTTACACCTCGGTACGGACTATAATTGCACTGAAAAATGCAAATTTACGATCTTTGAGTTGCCGTAGGGGTGCAAACGGGGTGTCCGCGGGTAGGTCTCGTCGAGCCGCACAAAACAAGCGGACCAGGTCACAGGGTGTTCCTACAAAAAATTTTCAGCACGGCTGAAAAACCGTTATTTTTGAGCTTTTACTATGTATAAAAAATGAACGCAACGTCGGATCACGCTAAAACCAACGGCGATATGCTCTAATAACTTAATACAGCCGATCTAGGCGAAAAAATTTTGAAAATCGACCGACTGAAAAACACTTAGGAAAATTTCGATACTAATTTGTATGGGGAATCTATAAATTTGGAAAAATCGTTAAAAATCCAAAATGTATGTATTTATTGCGGTGATTTCACTAAAGACAGTTGTAAACTACTAGATACAAAATTATAACACCGCAACAATAACCAAATACTATGTTTCAGGTGCTGAAAATCGTGATTTAGTGATATTTGACTACCTGCCTTTACACCTCGGTACGGACTATAATTGCACTGAAAAATGCAAATTTACGATCTTTGAGTTGCCGTAGGGGTGCAAACGGGGTGTCCGCGGGTAGGTCTCGTCGAGCCGCACAAAACAAGCGGACCAGGTCACAGGGTGTTCCTACAAAAAATTTTCAGCACGGCTGAAAAACCGTTATTTTTGAGCTTTTACTATGTATAAAAAATGAACGCAACGTCGGATCACGCTAAAACCAACGGCGATATGCTCTAATAACTTAATACAGCCGATCTAGGCGAAAAAATTTTGAAAATCGACCGACTGAAAAACACTTAGGAAAATTTCGATACTAATTTGTATGGGGAATCTATAAATTTGGAAAAATCGTTAAAAATCCAAAATGTATGTATTTATTGCGGTGATTTCACTAAAGACAGTTGTAAACTACTAGATACAAAATTATAACACCGCAACAATAACCAAATACTATGTTTCAGGTGCTGAAAATCGTGATTTAGTGATATTTGACTACCTGCCTTTACACCTCGGTACGGACTATAATTGCACTGAAAAATGCAAATTTACGATCTTTGAGTTGCCGTAGGGGTGCAAACGGGGTGTCCGCGGGTAGGTCTCGTCGAGCCGCACAAAACAAGCGGACCAGGTCACAGGGTGTTCCTACAAAAAATTTTCAGCACGGCTGAAAAACCGTTATTTTTGAGCTTTTACTATGTATAAAAAATGAACGCAACGTCGGATCACGCTAAAACCAACGGCGATATGCTCTAATAACTTAATACAGCCGATCTAGGCGAAAAAATTTTGAAAATCGACCGACTGAAAAACACTTAGGAAAATTTCGATACTAATTTGTATGGGGAATCTATAAATTTGGAAAAATCGTTAAAAATCCAAAATGTATGTATTTATTGCGGTGATTTCACTAAAGACAGTTGTAAACTACTAGATACAAAATTATAACACCGCAACAATAACCAAATACTATGTTTCAGGTGCTGAAAATCGTGATTTAGTGATATTTGACTACCTGCCTTTACACCTCGGTACGGACTATAATTGCACTGAAAAATGCAAATTTACGATCTTTGAGTTGCCGTAGGGGTGCAAACGGGGTGTCCGCGGGTAGGTCTCGTCGAGCCGCACAAAACAAGCGGACCAGGTCACAGGGTGTTCCTACAAAAAATTTTCAGCACGGCTGAAAAACCGTTATTTTTGAGCTTTTACTATGTATAAAAAATGAACGCAACGTCGGATCACGCTAAAACCAACGGCGATATGCTCTAATAACTTAATACAGCCGATCTAGGCGAAAAAATTTTGAAAATCGACCGACTGAAAAACACTTAGGAAAATTTCGATACTAATTTGTATGGGGAATCTATAAATTTGGAAAAATCGTTAAAAATCCAAAATGTATGTATTTATTGCGGTGATTTCACTAAAGACAGTTGTAAACTACTAGATACAAAATTATAACACCGCAACAATAACCAAATACTATGTTTCAGGTGCTGAAAATCGTGATTTAGTGATATTTGACTACCTGCCTTTACACCTCGGTACGGACTATAATTGCACTGAAAAATGCAAATTTACGATCTTTGAGTTGCCGTAGGGGTGCAAACGGGGTGTCCGCGGGTAGGTCTCGTCGAGCCGCACAAAACAAGCGGACCAGGTCACAGGGTGTTCCTACAAAAAATTTTCAGCACGGCTGAAAAACCGTTATTTTTGAGCTTTTACTATGTATAAAAAATGAACGCAACGTCGGATCACGCTAAAACCAACGGCGATATGCTCTAATAACTTAATACAGCCGATCTAGGCGAAAAAATTTTGAAAATCGACCGACTGAAAAACACTTAGGAAAAT